>CAUDNR010000546.1:87626-115453 GCA_958430865.1 Entrophospora sp. SA101
AGAATAAATTAAGGAACAAAATGAATCTTGATACATTAAATAATCATTTGATGATTTTACTAAATGGACCTGAAATTAAAGACTTTAATTTTGAGAAAGCATGTGAATATCGGGAAGATAAAAAAAATAGGAGAATTAATTCATAGAACTATTTAATTTAAAAATTTCTTGTGATCATATGTGCACAAAATTTTTTTTGCAGAACATAAGATCGACGAATTTTCAACACTGATATATACAGTAATTAGTATATTGATTTGTTTTTAATATAGTTCCAATATATATATTAATATCATGCATCAAATTTGGACAAAGTTAGCGATGAGAACCTAAGGTTTTAATAGTTTTATTGATTATTGCCTGTTTGTGTTATTCATGACATTTTATCATCCAATCTTGATTTTATATAGCAATTCAATATCTAGAGCGACATTGGGTATTTACCATGATAATTATTCTCAATTCTTTTTTATCATGCTGATAACCCAAGGGATTCCCTGAATCCTTTAGTAACATCACCATACTGATATATATAAAATCAATATTTGATCATTGTTTATGAAAGTTTTGGTCGGCTTAATTGATCAATTTCAATTTCGTCAATTTCGTCAAATGTGACTAAATCAACAATGGTTTGATGAAACTATTCCCCTCCCGCTAAATATTTCATCAACCATTCTAATAAAGTCAACACAAAACATATCTTTTCATCTTAGTAAAGAATGTTTAGAATGTACCAAAATACATTTTATTGATAATTTTCACTATTTGTTTAAAAGCAGTTTTTGAATAATTGCCAAACGACTAAAATCATTAAAAAATCATAATCTCATGTCTTGCGAACAAAATAAAAAAACTCGTCAAGTTTGATATTTCCTTTCCATATACCATAAACAGTACCACGTTCAAAATCAGCAAGTTCTCTTCTACAAATGGACTCGATTTGTTTTAAAAAAAAATTATATTTCTTTATATTAATAAAAAAATTATATATTTATATACAAAGTTTGTAATAAAAAATTCTGTTAACTATTGACATTTTTGAAAGTATTGAATTAAGCTACGACAGTGATATTAAGGCTTAATGGTTTACGACTGAAATCTAGTCGCGGCTGCTGCTAATCGGCTAGCAACATTACCCCCTCCCCATATTGGCAGACAAGAGTACAGATTAGGTTAAGTACTGGGTTATTCCTTTTGTTGAGTTATTTCCTAGTGTCTTTTTCCTTTTTCAATACACTCCTTTAGATAAATTTTTCTTTCCTAAAGAGAGTAAGAATGCATTTGCAATTCTGGATGACTTTTTGCAATGGACTAATTACCACCTTCTACTTTTTCTTGTACATATAAAGAATGTTATAATGATTGCAATATCAACCCGGAAATAAATATTAGAGATGTCAATCGGTCCTTAACAGTCCGGCCCGGTCCGGGATTGGCAGTCCAATCATGGGATTGGACTTAAAGCCCCTAAGCTTTTTTAAATGTAATTTTCGGTCAACCTCAATTATTTTACGTATTCGAGTTAACTTTTTAGCTGCACTCGTCGATTAATTGAAAGCTTTTATATTAATATAGCTTGCTGCCTCTTTCTTGACCTAGAAAATCACAAATAACAACAAATTATAATAAAAGTAATGAAGGTTCCTATTTTATTCACTTTAAATCTGTCATTATCAGAAAATTAAGTAAAAAGTAATGGTGATGGATGAGATGATAGAAATATGCTACTACTAATAGTAGTGCTTTAATAATAAACTTTGAAAAAGAGGCAAGGGATATTTAATATTTGAATAGGTGACGTTGCAACTTGGAAAAGCTAAAGATGATTATATAATAGCAAGATTCTTATATAGTAGAATTGAGATGTCAATATTTTTATTATCGCAAAAAAAACTGGAACAAAAGACTCTTTAGAATAATTAATATATAATAATAAATAAATAAATAAATAAATAAATAATTTTTTTTTACAATATACTACAATAAATAAATAGATAAAATGTCAAAAATGATGATTATAATAAATCACAATTTTTAATGTCTAAATAAAGTTGACCATTGAGGTGGAATAGCCCAACCATGTTGTCTTGCTACCCTAATATATGCGTCCATGGCTTCCTATAAAATATTTATAAATGTTATATATTTGCATTCATAAATTGATACTTATTGTTACAATTTCATTTATATATAATAAGTAAATAAATAAAGATTACTTACTCTTGGACTGTATTCAATTCTCCAATTCTTGTCAAGTCTTGCAGGTGGACTTAAATCACTTAATGCCAATTTAACTTGTAATAAAACTGATTCTATAGTGAACTCGGACGACCACCCTTTATCATTCCTATTGCCCAATGTTAAAATCTCTATACAAATAGATCCTCCTGCTGTAACCTACATTTTTAACATCAATATTAAAAAGAAGTTAGATTTTTTTTTGCCAGAATATAATACTTGGCGAAAAAAATTTTTGGAATAAATTCATTTGTTATTTTTTTTTTTTTTTCTTACATGACCACCTCCACCATTAAGAAATCTTAGTAATCTTGGTCTTATTACACGAATATATCTATAATAATATTGATAGAGATCAATCAGATTATCGCTATGTTAAACTAATAATTATTAAAAATTTTTTTTTAAATAATACTAAACGGAAACTTACGGTGGTAAAGCGGGGAAATCAGGAGAAAATCTAACTTCTAGATCAATACTGGTAACATTATGTGCTGCCATATCTTGAGCTAATGGAATACTTGGATCAAAATTTTTAAGTTGCACAACCTTATAATTTGAATAATGTTTAACATTTTATTTTATCAAAGAAAAAAAAAATTTTTTTTCCAAGCAAATAAATATTGAGACTACAAACCCATTGATAAACTGATCTTAAGTTTTCAAGCTTAACATAAAAACCCAAGTCATTAGAAGCTTTATTTTGATTATTTACAATCATCTTCAGCTCTCGATATATACGTTGTGTTGCTGTCTTAGTTGAATGCTCTAATTAAAATATTAAATATTTTAATTTGACTAATTAATTAACTAACTAACCCATTCAAAAATTAAATATTTTTAGTAGTATACATACCGGGAAGTGGTAATAAAGAAGGATCAAAGTCTTATATTAAACCCATCCAATTAATTAAAACATTTAATTTGAAATTAGTTATTAATCATTTAATTCATTTCATTTAGAAGAAATTAATAAATAAATTAACTAATTTAGAAATGCAACTAACCATCGTCTTCTAATTGTTGAATTTCATCGTTGTGATTTATTATTCTCGAAAGACTATTACTAACAATGCTATTATTAACACTACTACTACCACTACTGTTACTACTGTTATTGTTGTTATTATTAATGTTATTGTTATTAATATAGTTGCGATTATTACTACTAAATGTTGTAATGAGGTGAGAGTAATCGGTTGGTTTTGACTTCCGATTCATCCTTTATTTTAAAAAATTTTTGAATAATTTAAAAATTTCAATTTTAATTTTTTTTCCAAAAAATAAAAAAAGATATCTTTAAATAAAAATGGGATTGAATTTGATTTTATTTACTCGTTTATTATTTGTAATAACAACGATGATGACGACGATGTGATGAATCGGAGAAATGGTGTATTAACATATTTTTTCCATTTTGTTCAAATGTATTAATATAGATTTATTATTATTATTATTTATGACTTTTTTTTTCATACTTCTATTTTTAAATTTCTTGGTTTTATTTTTTTTCTTAGAATGACAAGATAAAATAAAATATTTTTTTTGGGAAATTACAGTATTATGTGTAACATTACAAAGTTGGAATGGACTCTATCAATTTATCATGCATATATGCATTACAATTTACAACATAATAATATAACATTATTCATTTACATGCTTTTATCACAAATAATAAACAATAGTGCTCGCCTGTATATGAACTATCTCTAATCAATCTGGCTAGCAGGGATGTCATGTTAAACTAGTTGAATATATAATTCAATTTGTTCGTTTGAAAGAGCAACCAAAGAAACATCTTCACTATATATACATACAGCCATTGTCAATTAAAAAGCACACACAAAATTTGCTTTTTTTTTTTACTTTAATACATTGTATTTATATATGTAATCTACTTTTTATTATTATATAATAGATGATTATTATTATATTATGATACAGTCAAATCTTGTCACAGAGGATGAACGGAACACATAATAATAAGAAAACCTTATTCAAAATCCGTTGTGACAAGAATTTAATTATAGTCCGCTGTGACAAAGGTTTGATTGTAGATGGTCATTATGATAAAAAATAATAAAAAATAGAAATTATATGCAATATAATATTTGGTAAGAGTAGTAATGTAAATTTTATTTATAAATCCCAGGTCTTAATGCTTTACATCCTTTTATCAATAGTCTACGTTGTGCCAACCCTGTTTTTCAATAATAATAAGGTATATATGTCATTAAAAAGCATGTATTTTTCCGCAAAAAACATCCGCAAATTTGCGCAGCATCATGAAAGTATCCAATTTTATTGGTGGGTTGGGTGCGTGTTATCCTTATTTAGAAATTGATTTGGCGATTTTCGGATGATTTTTGCGGAAAAATACATGATTATTAGTATTAGGTCATTTATTAATAGTTCCAAATAACTGTCGGAAATAGTTGCATATCCTTCAAAAAAAATAATAATAATACTTTTGAATATTTTATCACGATCAAAAATATAATTCCAATTAATAAATGTAATATGTTTCAAATTTTCATATGCAAGCTAACTCTTGATCTAATCCAGTTTTGATGAATACTCTAGAAGTCGATAGTCTTGGAATTCTTGGCCAATGTTTATCATCATACGAATGACTTTTAATTCAAGTCTAAAAGACAAAAAATGATAATTCCAAAATTTCGAGATTTGGGAATGAAATAGATTTAAAAGATTTTATAACATTTTTATTCCTAATATTCAAGTTTAAATCCTTTAAATTTTGAAATGTTTGTATTAATAAAATACCTAAATTATTTATTCCATCACTTTATAATGGATTGATTATTTATTGTGAATATTTGAAATTGCATCTATTAATTTGTCTAAACAAATAATGTCACCCGAACTCTAAACTTTAATTTGATTTTGAGCTTCAATCAACCGTGCTGGACCATTATTATTAATATTAAGGTTATCATCGTAGCCACCATCTATTGCAAAAGATTGAATTAGAAATTAAAAATTATTAAAGAAATAACATTTCATTTCATTGAGATTCCCAAAACAAATATTAAATCTAGGATGATTAATTAACCAATTCGCAATCTAATTCACACAAGTTGAAAGCATGCTAATAGTTGTTGAGTGATTCTAAAATTAATTTATGGCTCTTTTCTCTATGTAATTGACTTCTATGACATTATTGTCATGATAGCGTGATCACTATTGGCTTTAATACTGTATAATGGTGGTGATCTATTCAATAGTTGAAAATTCAATTTGATATTATTTTTTTCTAAAAAAATCTTTTTCCTCTGTTAAAATCAATTAATTGATGTTCTGAAGCTTGCCTTTACAATATAATGTATCTCTTCGCAATGTTGGAATATTAAAATTATGCAAATGTTTATTAACTAAAGTGCAATAATATAGTGTTTTATAATCACACTCTTATGTTCTATGTTTAATTTCATTTTTTTTTTTTGTTCTGCTGTTAAACCTTTCATCTCATCTTGACTCAAACGATACCCAATTCTTGTTTTTATATAAGAAAACCCTTCTTGCAACGCATATCATTCAAGATGAGTTTCGAGTTTGAATACAAAGTTCATTTTCCGAATTTTCATTTGTAACGAAAGAAAAAAGGTAAAAATTTAACGAAAAAGGTAAAAAAAAAAAAGTAAACAGCGCGAGAAAAAAATAACTTATCAATACAGTGAAGCCTTATTTCAATATCTATGTCCAGCCACTTCGTTATAACAAGGTTATAGTTTGATGGTCAGATCACATGATCTGTTGAAATTACTGCTAATTTTTATAATAATACATTCATATTCATTTTAATTAAACTGTTAATTAAAATAAATTGTCTTTTCTTTTTCATAAAATAAAAAAAAATTAACATAAATAATGATACTAAAAGTAATCGCAGGAATTTTTGCGTCACAACATCACATCAATTTTCAGAATTTTTATTTTAATAAATTAGTAAATAGTTATAATAGAAAAAAAATTTTCACTAAATTTTTTAAAAACAACGACCTTGCATTTTCAAATATCAAAGAAATCCTCATTTTTATTCTAAATATAAAACTATTCAATTGGTCAACAAAATAAATAAATACATTTTTAAACAACGACATCATACAAACGTTATTGATAATATTTGTAATAAACAAAATATTTTTAAATTATATATTTATTATAATAAATAAAAGTATAATAAAGTCGTCCAGCAAATAACAATTGTTAGTTATCGTATAGCAAACAAAAACAGGATAAGCTACTCAAATATGTCCTGAAAGTATCTCATAGAAAATAGTCACTCACGTCAAAAAATAGAACATTAAGATAATATCATAATACTGTAATAATAGATAAAAACAGAATTACTATTGGCTGCTCTGTTGAGTTAGACTTAGTCACCTGACTTGAACAACGCTGTCTAAAATAAATTTTAGGTTTTTACCAAAATTAGAAATTTCTGGGAAAAATCAAGATTCATATGGAACGTGTACCATTGATAAACATATATACACACGAGTTATTCCTATATCACCACTACCACTGCTTAAAAAAACCTCCAAATAGAAATATATAAATTGAACGAATATAATAAAAACAATACGCTAACATACCACACTATTTACTATATGAAAAAAAAAATTTAATTTTGGTGTCAAAAATATTAAGATACGTTTCAGTATTTTATGCTATTACTATCAAATTCACGCACAACATTCTCACTCAACTTTTTTGTGGCCAAAATATATCATTGCAAAGAGGGATCTTGTAATCCTGTAATGTGAAAAAGAAGCTCCCAGCCACAATTCCGAAGAAGTTAAATCTTCTTAAACCTCACTATTTTGTAGGGAGATAGTAGATGATCTGAAAATGCAAAGCAACTAGCATAATTTTTCGGCTAGTCAGTCACTTATTCTCAGAATAATGACTTTTAACGATGATTAAAGTGTGAAAACATGATAAATCTGTTTTTCTTTCCCTATATCTCACTTTATAGTTTTTTTTTTTGATATAATAGCACCTTTAAATGCTAAAACAAAAAATTCAAAAACTTCAACTGGTAAGTTTTTATAGTTTATGATTTTAGCTTCAAAACTTATCGCTAGATTTTTCTTAGACTAACTAAAAAATTGTAGTATTTCAAATTTTATTATACATATACATTTTGAAAATTAAATTTCATGGAGAAAATGCTTATTTAAATTCGTATTTCTCCTTAACATTAATATTAATTTTAAAATTTTCTTTAGAACATAATTTAAACTAATTGCTTTAAATTTTGAAACGTTGCTATTGAGGGTCTACAGATTATTGATTGTGATTGTGATACTATCTTAATATTTTTAAAGATTAAATATTTACACAACTATTACATAGCTAATTTATTAAACTATATAGGATGGTTGGTTAGTCAATCATTCGCAATCTATTTCAAGTAACAAATTTTATCAGTAACACCTTTAGAAAGTAATAGATCCCTCCATACTAGTCCAATGTTAATGTTATACCGTTGTTTATTAATCATCATCATCAAATTTTCAATTGATTCTAATCTTTTATTTCTGTGTTAACCATTGCTTATTGTAAAAACTGTGTGATTTCTTGTAGAACACCACTCGGAAAGTTGCCACCGGTTTTCTTTAATTCTATTACGAACAAAACATTGTTTTGAGATATCTGTTATAAATTCCATTTGTTGACTTGGACAAGTTTTCAAAGTAATCTTGCAAACTTGTCTCATCATCAAAATTTTTTTGATGGTGAATGCATCATTTAGATCAGATGTATTTGTTGCTTTTGCAAATATGTCTCTGTAAATAACTAGAAAAGCCTCTTCTAATAATACTTGATATTATTTTATTTGTGATTCTTTTAAGAAGGAATAAACATGACACGTAATTTATTTACACGCATAGTGTTATAAAAAGCCCCACTTTTTGTTTTGGAACGTGATTTTTGGAAAATTTATATATATTATATAATAAATATTACACCAAAAATCAATACATTTCATGGCTACTGATTTTAATATAATAATAATAACAATAATAATTAATAGCAATAGGTCCGTCTTTATAATGGTCTTTATATTATTAATTGAATAAAAAAATATTATCTTGTGTAATTCTGAACAGGTAGACGAAATTGATTCAGCAATCAATACGGTAAAAATTGATGTGTAAACCAAGGTTGGGTGACAAATATTTTGGAGTGTAAAAAGTATTTATGTGACGAAATGTGACGAATGTGACGAAAAGGGTAAAGTCAAAAGTCAAATTGTGATAAAGATGACGATGTTTCTTGGTTGGATACTTAATTTTTGTACGTAAAATTTTAGTAGGAATTGCTGCTTCACATCTATTGCTGGTTTCATAACTTTCTTCAAAATCTGTAGAATCATCTGATAATTCTGATTGTTGAAATGATTCTTCATTTACTATTTAATGGAATGTAACCATACATCAAACACAGGACGTCCTGTAGCTAATTCTTGATTATTGTTAAATGAACTTTCAGGTATATCTAATTTTAATGTTTGCAAATTCATATTATATGATGATGATTGAGAAGGAATTGGTGAATTGGGTGAATTAGAATTTGACATCATAAATTTTATTTATTCCATAATTTAAAATCTCCAAAATAATTGGTTTATTTTATTATTTTGTTGATTTCGTACTTTCGTCAAATTACTTAAAGTGTAAAAACCCTATTTCGTCACATTTATTTTCGTCATGTGACGAAAAGGAGACATTTCGTCACCAACCTTGAACGATATGGATCAGAAATTAGAACCATCGGGGCTGGTCTGATAAAATTAGGTTTAAATAAAGGATCTAAAGTTGCAATCTTTGCTGCTACAAGGTAATGAAAAATTATCCAATTATATTTTTATATTTATATATGATATTTATTATTTGTCACATATATAAGTGCCAATTGGATGCTTGTAATTCATGGTAAAAATTTTGCTAGATTTAATTATAAAAAAATATTGTAACAAAGTATTGATCTTACAAAACCATTTTAATCCATAGGTTGTTTCTCACTAAGTATGACTATTGTGACTGCATATGACACCCTCGGAGAAGAAGGTCTTCTCCATTCAATGAATGAAGCAGAAGTTAGTGGAATATTTACTAATGCAGATTTACTCCCAATGGTTAAAAAGGTTGCTGGAAAATGTTCAACTCTTAAATTAATTATTTATGATGGTGATGCAAATGGATCAATTTTGCAAGAATTGTCAAGTGCTCATCCAAATTTTAAAATTCTTACATTGGAAGAACTTAAAGAATTAGGCAAAAATTATCCAATAAATTCAAAACCACCACAACCACACAATGCCAAAGTGAGGATTTTGGGACAAAATCCACCACGACGGCAGCCATGCAGTGTTGTGACCCGAAACTCTGAGTTTAGGGAAAACCAGAAACAGAAACTAACAGAAACCACCCGAAACTAGTTTAGGTTAGTAGTTTATGTTTATGTTTAGGTTTAGGTTTAGTTTTCTGCTTAGTGTAAGTTCATTTTCCGAAACGTTTCGGGAAGCCAAAAGAGTTTCTGGTCACAACACTGCAGCCATGTGCCTGTCCCGCCTGGAAGGCCAAAGAGCTAACAGTTTTTTATTCCGAATTTTTGGCCACACTCGAAGGTGGTGAATTTTGCATTTTAGTCGTCATTTTGGTTCGATTTTTGGTACCAAATTTATTTACATATCAGAAAACGCCTGTAGAGGCTATAGATTTCTTAACTATCTAACTAACTTTTAGCCGTTTTTATTGCCTCCAAAGCTTAAAAAACTATGCAATCCAAAAATCTAACCAAAAAAAATCTAACGAAATTTTATACTACACAGCTTTCCATTAAAAAGGGCTATGCAAAGTGAATAGATATGAATGTAATGAATATCTATGAACGAAGCATAGCCTGGCTAGAAAGTCAAATAGCATAACAATTATAAAAATCTAACCGAAAAATTCTAGCTGATACCAAAAAAATCTAACGAAATTTTATGCTGCTAAGATTCCCATTAAAAAGGGCTATGCGAAGTGAATAGATGAACGAAGCATAGCCTGGCAAGAAAGCCAAATAGCATAACAATTATAAAAATCTAACCAAAATCTAACCGAAATTTCCAACTGATATCTTTTTCCGCATATCAGAAACAGGCTCTAAAGCATTTCCAGAAAAAAATTGTCCTTGGATAAAAACGGCTCAGATCAAGTTCCTGATATGCACCTAAAACTAACCGAAAACTAACCGAAAAATTCTTTTTCCGCATATCAGAAACCATCTCTAAAGCATTTCACTGAAAAAATTGTCCTTGGATAAAAACGGCTCAGAGCAAGTTCCAGATAAACAAAATATATGTATTAGTGTGTAATCTATGATAGTATTGAGCAACATAAATATTTCAAAATCTTTCAGATCCTTGAGGCTCTTTTTCGAATCTGGTAAAAATCACAATTTTTCTTGAATTAATTCATGTATCATTTGGTACATCGAGTCGTAAGCAAATCTGAGAAGTTTGTTCTTATCTGATTTTATTTTGTCTTCTTTTGGAGTTTTTTGAAATGGTGAACCAGATGTTTCGGTAAAAATAATTTAATATATGTTTTCAGCAATTTCACTCTCAACTATACATGAAGTCGAAATTAAAACCCCAAAGTCGAAATGTTTTGACTTGAGGCAACTACATAGTAAGAATCAGTTTCGACCTTATTTCAACCCTATTTCATGTATACTCTCAACCCAAAAATCAGCCTTTTTCCCAATTTTTTTCATTTCATAGGAGAAAAATATTTCTTCCTGTTCCTGTTGCTGTTGCCTGAGCTTTTTTTCTTTCTCTATTAATTTCTTTTTGCGCAATCTTGAAGCTTCAGAAGATTGTTCACCTCTAAAATTTGTATTAAATGTTAATTTGATGTAAAAACAAAGACAGGTTAATTTTCAGTTAAGAGCAGCCTTTTCATTTCCATAAAAACTCCATTTATATATAAAGTAATAAATATTACATACACACGGATAACACCATTACCAAGTCCTTCAACTAAAATGTGATAAATCGAACGCAGCCCCAAGAATTCGAAAGATCCTTCTGAAAATGTTTTGTGGTGTTTAGGATTGAAATCATTGCTATTCCATAATTTAAATCTGTTTTTTTTATAAGTTCAATATATAATTATATGTAAGAGAGAGCAACAGAATCAATACTTACATTAAGCAGCATATTTGCCAAATAAAATAATGTTCATTAAACAAAGAATCTTCTTTATTAATTTTGGGAAACTTTTCTTCAACCTTTTCTCGATCTTGATATAAATATGACAGATAGGTGATAGAGGAAACATCAAATTCTTGATATAAATCTTTGGGAAGTTTTGTTACTCATGTAAGACATTCTCTTCTATTGTCTTCAATTGGATTTGATTCTGTGAAGTCAATTATGTATGATAATATTGGTTCATTGTAATTTAATCTAAAAACATTGGTTTTTTCAAAGGACTTGCATGTCATTTTTACAATATCATATCTTTTTCCATTCACATTTATCATCCATTCTGTGTCTTCTCTTTGTGACTAAATTAGATTTGAAAATTTAAATTATCAATCTTTTAGAAAATTTATAGAATGAACTAAAAATTTTTATTACCAAAGTTTTATTGATTTTATCTTTAAAATTTTCTCTCAATTTTATATCAAAGTTTGAAGCATAGAGCTTTTTTGCCTCTAAATTATTAATTATTATCATACAGTGAACCCTCCCTAAGTGCACCCTCCCTAAATGCACTCACTATGTATACCCTCCATAAATGCACAGCCCATATCATCCCCAAGCTTATAGAGAGCTTATAAAATCACCCTCCATAAATGCACACCCTCCATAAATGCACGCTCACAAGAAATAGCACTATGTTCCCGAGGGAGGTGCACTTATAGAGGGTTCACTGTAATATGTAGTTAACATATTTCTGCAAAAATACCAACAAATATGTATATACCAACATATATATCTATATACTTTAGATTGTTTTGAATTTCGATTTCTTTTTTTTATTTGACTTGATCACTTTTTAACTTTGGAGTAACTTTTATTGCAAAAAGGTGTGCTCTTTTGCAAGATATCGCATCCCCCTTTGCCTAATTTGGCTCCGATATCAATGTCGTTTAATGTCCAAATCTTCATAATGACAATGATGACTGATATTTTGATAGTAATAATTATCGGTTCGATACGTATAAATGATTTACTTTTACTATAATTAGAGTGACAACAAGTGGCGATAACCACCATCGTTCTTATGATAAACACTACCCAGAAATCTACCCTAATGTTTTTTCGGTTTTTCTTTTTTTATTTTCTTTAGGCATTTTTAAATTTTTAAAAAAAATTATTTGATCAACAAGCGCGTACACTTATTATTTACCCCATTTTTTTTTGTTGACGCGAATTGATTTTTTTTTGGAAAAACAATTTATTTTTTACATGACAAAACGTGAGTCACCTAAAGAAGTTGTGTTAATAACTAACCGGAGGCACTATTTTTTACTTGTATTGATATTTTTATTTTAGTTTATAAATATTTTAATTGGAAATGAAACGCGGAACATATCTTATAAGATCCTTATCAAGATGGTAAATGATTGGTATTTTATTTTGCGTAATTGTTATTAATATTAATTTTATAATTAATTACAAGATGTCAAGTCAGCATGACTGTCACAGAAGAAACATTTCGACATGCAATGTTTGATTATCGGAAATTGGCAGATGTTGAAGCATGCATGCTACCTTGAACACCATATAGTCATTCACACACCTTCCTTGTGTATAAAGGCTAATCTGACCAAGATTCCCCTGATGATACAATGATGCAATTGAATTCCAGTGGGGGGCAACATGGTCCTGGAATGCATCAAAGCTGCATCAATCGCCCATGACACTTTTCATTAATCTTTTCTCACAGCATCCAGACCAGAGAAAACTGCTGTCATGTTAGACAAAAAGTCACCTGCAACGATTTTACCTCTATGGTAAAGATGAATATGTGACCAAGTACAACTCTGCAGATGAATTGTAGTGCTATGTAAACATCCAGGTCCATCAAAACAACGAGAATCTGCAACTCGTTTCAAGCATAGGAGGTTGCAATTCAGAACAGGGGCTCTGATATTAGGGAGAAGACTGTAAAATAAAATGGATCGAATTTTGTTTGGTATGTTATATAAATTAATCATTCCCAAATTTTCTGTTTAATTTTTATTTGGCCAACTGTATTTGTTATTTAAAGGGGGTAGGGTTGTTGGTGAGTAGGTGCGCCACCAACTAGACAACAATCCAGGACTCAAAATTCTGAATCTAAAACAGCAATCCAGGTTGCAACATTCTGAGCTGGAGAATTTTAAATCAGGTACCAACTTTATTCTAGAGAGGTATAACACAAAGCAATCATCACACGAATGTCAACTCTCATCAGTGATCAATGCCCATATGGAAACAGCCAGCCTGGTCTGTGGGGAAGATAGGGAAGAGTTTTGTCCAGGGGAGGCGCATGGCCCTGGAGTTTATCAAAGCTCTATCAATCGTCAATGACACTTTCACTAATCTTCCCTCACAGCACCTCATCAGTGAAGGCTGCCAGCATGATAGATGAAAAGTTTCCTGCAACGATTTTACTTCTAGGGTAATGATGGCTCTGTGATCAAGTCGCAACCCTGGAGGAATACTAAGAGAATCTGCAACTCGTTTCAAGCACAGAAGGCTGCAATTTAGAGCAGGTTGGTGGCCCTGAAATTGCATTTGGGCTCCGATGTTAGGAGGAAGACTGTAAAATAAAATGGTTTGGATTTTGTTAGTATGTTATAAATTAACCATTTTCTCAAATTCTCTGTTTCTTTAATTTTGTTTTCAGAACATTGGTTGTGTTAATATCGCTGCTGCTATTGGGAGCAATCAAAAGGGGTTTCTAAATAATGGTCGATAAAGTTTTTGTTTTACTTGGGATCTAAAACTTCTAAAAGAGCCGAGGGGGATCACCTTGATATAAGTTATAGCTGATAAACTTACATTGACTATCTTTTAAAAAAAAATAATGATAATAATTTTCCTACAGTGCTAAACAACTGTTTCCTATATATTAAAGTTCAAGGCTTGAACATTTGCGAAAAATTTGAATAACCGGAAATACAACGATGGATATTTTGGGTCGACGGCCTCGTAATGTTACATCAATTGCAACGGTTAGAAGCCATCCTCATAAAAAAATGGTGATAATACAGAAGTTGGATGATAAAATTGAAATTGTACAAGATTTTCGTCCTTTAATTTAACGTTTGGACATATTAAAACACAATATAAAAAACATTTCGGTAATTTATTATTATTATTTTATATTAGCAATTGAATAAAATAAAATATTTCATACCGAAAACTTCGAAATCCTTGATTTAATGTTGTTAAAATTTTTTTGATTATTAATAATTAGTTATTGATTCTATTTTCTTTGTTGTGCTCCAAATGATTTAGATGGACCAAAGAACAAAACCAAAAATTAAACAATCGAGAAAGAAGAATCCAGAAAAACCCCTTAATCAAACGAAAGGAAGCCAAAAATTATAATCAGGAAATCAATTTACAAAATTTGATTAATTATCAAAATTTTGAATGAAATATTTACTTTTAAAAAAGTGGGAGATAACAAATTTAAAGCGGGAAATTGAAAACTTAAAAAAAAAAAGAATTATCGAATTGGATAAATTATATTTATTGAGAGAAGGAAACCAAGTGAAAAAGCAAATAAAGAAGCGATCCAGAATGAAATAAATAAATTAAAAGATAAAGGCTGAAAGAAAACAAGATCAGAAAGACCATGAAAACTTATTAAGCAATTGAAAGAAGAAAACAAATTAACTAAGATTTAGCCATACACATAAACCAGAAACAACTAAGTCAAAGCCAAGGCGAAAGAATAATAATTTCAGCATCACTCTTTAACCATACTATCCAAGGGAAGGAGGAGATTGTAAACTTTAATATTACAATTTTTGTTTCCTGGATAAAAGTCAAAGTTAAATACTTTTATTATGGATATTATAGAATAATTAAATTATTTTTAAAAAAACTGTTAATTATTTGTCTTTGGAGTATTTAAAATTCTGTTTATATAGCATTTAATAATTGTTGCATTTTGTTTTTTAGATAAAACAATTTATGGATTTTAGGACAAATGTCAATATAAAATCATTTGTTTGTTGAGGCCACTTTGGAGCTGTTAAATTTAATATTAGTCAGCTGTTGAATATAAATTTATATAAAAATTCAAAAGAGAAAACGATCGGGAAGAATTTGAAATAATATTTTAGGTCGTCGGTTATTATTAGAACTTTTAAATATGTGAAACTTTTTAGTGAGAAAACTATTCTTTTGAAAGAGAGTATATCGAAGAATCTGTAATTGTTTTTAAATTAAAAGTAATTTTGACTAAATTCTAACATTATAAAAGACATTAAAACCTTATCCTTTCCAATGTTGACACCCGCTCCTATAAGTCTTAAATGTCAAGAATATCTTTATAATAATATATTCATTCATTTGTGAAAGATAAATTCAAAGATCTTCCTCACTCTTTTTCAAAGCTAACATATATAGTACTATGAGTAATTAATTTTAATATTAATGTGATATATTTATATTTAAACAAAAATGTTCTTTATAAAATTATAATTTACAAATTATCTATTTATATTATCATCATTATTAATATAACCTATTTAATTAATATAATAGATTATTGGATGTGTTTGATAATAATAATAATAATAACAATATATTATTGATGATAGAAATCTACAAATATATCTTAAAAATTTAAAAATTATTATTTACAAAAATTAAAAAAAAAATTAAAAATCAATTTAATTTGTTTTTTTAGGTTTTTTATTAGTTTTCCTTTTCTTCATAGCAGGAGAACTGCTATTACTGACATTAGCTCTTTTTATTGTCGCTTCTATTAATTTATTAATAATTAATTGAATGATTATATTAAATAACTAGGAAGAAAAAAGAAATAGTTTACCTGAGATAGCAGGTGATCCATTCATAGAAATAGGCGTAGCAGTTGGTGTGGACGTGTTGGATGAGTCGATTATAGGGGTGGTGGAGATTGATTGATGCCCGTCAGTTGTACCAGGTGTTAATGGAACATTATTATTATGTTTTCCTTCAAGATCATATGGTAAAACTTCTTCCCTGATTGGTATGTCGTTGACACCTGATGCAACTGGAGGTTGGTGAGTGCTGCTGTTGTCGTTGTTGTTGTTGAGTGTAACGGTAGTATATGTAGGAGTGGTGCCGGTGTTTGCTATTGTTGTTGTTATAGGTGAGGCAGTAATGGTGGTGATGGGAGTGGCTGCTGTTGATGAAGTGGAAGCAGTATTGTTGGCAATAGCTCGTAGGATTTCTAATATAATAAATATAATAAATATAAATGAAAATATAAAAAGAATTAATTTATTTTTGTGTAAAAAAAACTTACGACGAGGGCCTGTCAAACGATCTTTTAAAGTGGCCAACATGATTTCTTGAATGCAATCAACACCCTCTGCAATCTATAATTAATAAGGGATTCATATTTTATTTTATTAATATATATATGTATCATGATTATAATTATAATTATTAATTACTTCAAGGCATCTCATGGGTTTTTCTGGGAATCCATATTTATTGATTTCAATGTCTACTTGGTTATTTGAAGCTTTACGAGGTACATATACAGTGTGCTCACGTGATTCGTATTCAAAACTTACAATTTTAAGAGATTGATTTAGCAATGCTAACAATCTACCAGTAGATACCACCTAAATATTATTGATTATTAATAATATGATTATTGTTTATAATATAAAAATTTAAGCTTCGCGTGAGCCGACTCGCGAGAAGCTTTAATAAAAATAGATGTGTTTAATAATTATATGTACCTGAAATCCATTTGTATAATGATATACTATTGATGACTTTGAACAATCTACAAAATGACTGCCCTTAACGAATTCCCTAGGGTTTGTCATGATTATTTCCACTTTGCTTATTCCTGATTCATAAAATGATAAAAGGAATCTGGGAATTATACAATTTTTCAATTCTAAAATAATTAATAAATAATTAATAAATAACCAATTATCGCTTGTAATTAATATTATAATAAGAATAACATTAATAATCAATACCAAATTTTCTAGACACTTGGATTCCAGCCTGTGGTTCTGGCAAATGTAATTTCATGGAAGAAAGTTCAGCAAAAAAATATCCACATATTTGTTTCCAAGCAGTAATATCATCTTTTTTATAATGCTATATACAAATATGAATATATGAATATAAATTATGAATATGAATAATTGATTGCGTATTTCTTAATCAACCAATCAATTAATTAAATTAAACGTTCAATTGGAATATACTTACATTGAAAATTGGAGATACACCAGATACAACTTCAGCAAAATTTAAAAGTGCAATAATGCCACTAAATACAATCATTGAATTAGAATGAATTAGCTAATATAATATTAAATATGTTTAAATATACAGAACAATATAAGATCATGATCAATTGACCAATAATCAATAATTAATTATTACTTACTTTGAAATAGGCGGTCTTATTGGTTGTGACATGGTTTGGGGATTTACTATAAAAGGTTGTTGCATATTTTGTTGATTCAAATTCAAATTGGTTGGCATTGTGGTAGCAGCAGCAGCAGCAACAGCAGCAACCATATTAGCAGAACTTACTAAAGTGGGAGTCATTATACGTTGTTGTTGTTGTTTTAGATTATTGTTGTTGTTGTTGTTGTTGTTGTTGTTGTTGTTGTTGTTGTTGTTGTTGTTGTTGCTGTCGTTGTTGTTGTTGTTGTTGTTGTTGTTGTTGTTGTTGTTATTATTATTAATTGAGAACTGGTTATTATTGTTATTATTTGTAGTGGTAATTGTTGGAGAAATGTTTTGATTTGCTAATAAAGGTGTCGGCATCATTCTTGGATTATTATTAATACCTCCTAACATAGCTGAAGTTAATGTCGCTTGTGGTAATACTTGGTTGATAGCAGCAGCAGCATTACTAATACTATTATTATTAACGGTTGCATTGAATTGCGACTGTTGTTGTTGTTGCTGTTGTTGTTGTTGAGCTCTTAACAATAGTTGGCCGTTGCCCATAGCTAACATTTGAGGTTGAAAATAAAATTTACCATTACTGTTAATAAGATTCATATTATTCATATTCATGTTCATGTTCATCATACTCAAATTAGGGGTATTACTGATAATATTTTTATTATCAGCGAGGTTGAGGCTAGGTGAATTTACTCGCAATGGTTGCTCGTAGTTAATACTATTCATTGTAACGACTTTTAGTGTAAAGTAGAAAGAAGATTTAAAAGATTTCTCTTTATGTAATATTGTAATGTATGTGTGCGTATTTGTAAAGAAAGTATAGAAAGAAGAAAATTAATTAATTAATTAATTAATAATAAAATTAATAAAATTTAAAAATTTTTCTCAAAAAATTTTATTAATAAAAACGTTAGATGGGATTATTCTTATTAATATTTAATAGAAAGTATAAAAAAAAATATTAAAGTAAAAATACAAACAAATAATAGTAATAAAATAGTAATATTATTATCTACAAAAGACCATTTTTTAAAAAAAGAAGAAATAATTAATTTTAGTAATTTGGTGTCACCCTTTTTATTACACAAAATTAATTCTACATTAACCTATACCCAAGTACAAGTCCTACGTAGACAGCCTACAATCGAGTGTAAACGAACAGTGCTTGTTGTGTCTTCACAATATACTTTAAAAGTATATTACAAGCTCTATTTGCATCTCTACCGATGGCTGAATTGCAAGATGTACATTTAATGACCAGGTTTTTGTTTGATACACTAGTAAAACGTATGGAGCAGACCAAGGATGCTCACACAGTTTGTGGAGAAAATGTTGGCGAAAATGAAATTGTGATCAGGTTAACGCAGTTTTAGATTGGATTTTTCCAAAACCATAATGGCCATGTCTAGTTTAGGAAGTAAAATAATATGGTCCACAAGATTGCAAATTCTTTTGTGGGCACCTCTATTCTCTTCACCCACTGAAAATTTAGGACCATGGTTCAAGTGGTTTAGGAAATAATAAGTAGAATTCATCAAAACGATTCGTAGTGAGACAACAGCAATATTGTGTTTTTTCAGGCTTGATTTCTTTGAGGAGCGAAACAATCCGTTGATTTAATGACCTTTAACTTTTTTAAATCTAAATTTTTGCAACAATGTTTGATGTATAGGTCATACTAACAGGGTATCAAGAACCTATTTAAGATTTTTCAGATTTAAGATTTATACATAAATATTTTTCATATTAACTGCTGCTGGAATTGGTTGTATGTTCAGCGAGCAATGCCAACCTATTTTGGGAATGTTTATCCTCAGAATTAGGCTTCCCAGGCGAAGACTTTTTAAAAGAAGAAGAAAAGGCCAAAGATGAAATTATGTCTTTTAAAAACCTCCATATGCCATCTGGTAAAAGGAGAATATGATTTTTTGATCATATGATCTACGAAGATTTATTAGTGGTGACCAACCCAGTTGTTGAAGAGTTGTTGGGAAATTTCATGCAAAAATTGTTAAATGTTTTACGGCGAATATGATAAATGTTGCTTCGACGACAGTTTATTACAAGGACCCAGTGCATTGATAGTACTCATATCAGCTTATTTGGTTTTTTGGACCTTATTTCAAACTTTATATCTCGACATTAAACACGAGTATTTTTAATGTGTAAATTGGTCAGTAGAATGATAATTAACCGCTAAAAAACCATTTTACTATTCAACAGCCCGTCAAACCAATGGTCTCACTTCAAAATCAATGTAAAGTATTCATAACGTTATGACCATACCGTACTGAATTTTGGGGTTCAAACAAAATCAGTGCGTATGTTTATTTCCTTGGTGATGTAATGTAAATATATATAGGACTTTGACAATATTTTTAGCTCGTATTTAATTAACTCAAAAAAATAAATGAAGACATTTTTAATTCGAAGAATATTTGGTATAATACAATGTTATAATTTTTTTTTAGAATTATAAATGTCAAAAAAATATCCAGAATACTAGTTTTGTTAACGTCTTGAATTCATTTCTAGGTAAAAAAAAAATAGCAACAACATCCTTAAATTATTCAAACAAGTTGTGTTTATCAACATAATATAATCGTAACCCCAATGGTGATATTTTATAGAAAGTAACATACAGTATTTATTTTTGAAAATAAAGGATATTTTGATAGGCGAATCCACTAATACATTGTGAATTAATCACCTTTTTTTCATCAAAGTTCCAAAAGATTTTCTTTAACATTAGACCAGAACACATAAAAGCTTGCTTTTATGAAAAAAAAAAAATAATAATTTGCACACCCTGCTATTCGATCGATATAGTACGAAGATTATTTAGCAAAAATGCATCAAGAAAGGTGATGTCGTTAATGCTTAAAAGAAAAAATAGAACACGTTATTTATTTGATGTTTTGCGACCCTATACAAAGTTCATACATTTAAAAAAAAAAATAATTAAATGTAATTGAATTCGATGAATCGGGAAAAAAAGGGTTTTGTGCTACAGGGTATGAATGAAGAAATAAAGTTATATTCGAATAAAGTTTATTCAAATCAAACGAATGATTCGTAATTAATTTGATTATTCGAATTGCATTGGAAGATTAAGATAATATTAAGAATACGATTAATTTAATTGAGTATAATGTTAAGGAAAAAATTCTTTCCAAAATATTACAACGCTAATTAACAACCTTATCAATTCTAACAAATGTGCCTACCAAAAGAAATGATATTAAAACTGCACAGTTTAGTCTTGTTATTGATAATGATAATTATTCTTTTTGCCTGCTTTTAGTGGTGATTTCAATACAGGCGGTAATATTAAACATCAAAATAGTAGAATTAATTTATCAATCTAAGACTTATGCAGCTAGGTTACACGTGCCAGTATTGATTGAACTTTAATATTTAGGGTTTTTAATATTGTTTTAAATATGCATCCACTGTGATTATTTTTATAATTATACAAAGCCTCATTATTATTTTATCATGTTCTGCAAAAATCCATGAAAATTATATTATAGTAAGTGAATCTGTCAATCAAACTTGGCAAGTTAATGTAGAATCTGGTTTTCAGTAAGTTGCACACAAAAAGATTATTTGCTCTATTAATATTTTGAAATTTATTTCAATGAAATGTTCAAATTGAATAGTGATTCAATAACTTTGGAAAAGTATTTCAATGAAAATGAAAGATTATTAAATACAGAAGAATTTTATGATGTAAAAATATATCTTGGTGTAGAACCAAACATTAAAGAAGTTCATGCACATGCATCTATCATATCTGCACATTGTCAATTTTTTAGTAATGCATTAAGCAATGCAACAAAAGAAAATGGTTATTATATTGTTAAGGGACCTAATATTAGTGAAAAACATTTCAAACCTATTCTCAAGTAAGTTTAAATATATTTATTATTTATTAATTTATTATTATATTATTTATTTATTATAATAATTTATTTATTGTTGAAAGATTTTTATACACATGTAAAATTGAATTTGAAAATTACTCTGGAGTTGAAATATTAGAACTAATAATTGCAGCAGATCAACTTGGTATTGAATCACTTTATGAATATATGATGAAAATACTTTATTGAAAATTATGAAAAATATAAAAAAGAAAATCCAGTTAATATTCTACAATTGATTTATGCCAATGAAGAATTTGGTGAATTAAAGAATATCTGTTCAAAAAAATTATATGAAAAATTATTTGAGTCAAGTGAATTTGAATTGTTGGAAAAACCAATTTTATTGGAAATTCTCAAACAAGGTGATTTTTATGTTGATGAGACAATTATATGGGAAAATATTCTTGAATGGGGATTGGCAAAACATCCAGGAATCAACATTATCAATGTTGAAGATTGGTCATCACAAAATTTTGCTGATTTAGGCAACACATTAAAAGAATTCCTTACTCTAATAAGATTTCAGGATATTTCTAAGGGGGATTTCTTTGATAAATTTGTAACATATCAAATGCTTTTTCCTAAGACTTTATGGAAATCAATTTTACAATATTATTTGATTCCTGATAGACAATCAACATTGAATTTATTACCATCAAGAGCTCCAAACATTCGACCATTGACTATCAATCAAAATCTTATTTTACTTTTTGCAAGTTGGATTGATAGAAAAAACCCACAATATAATTCATTCAGGGAAGTTAAATATGAATTTAAACTTATATATTGTGGTAGTAGAGATGGTTTAAGTGTAGCTACGTTTCACCAAAAATGTGATAATATCCATAAAACTCTTGTAGTTGGCAGAACACAAAATTCAGATCAATTAGTAGGAGGTTATAATCCACTTGGTTGAAATGATTGGAATGCAAATTTTGTATTTAAAAATACAAATGAAAGTTTTATTTTTAATATTAACAATAGAAATGATATCAATTCTGCAAAGTTTAGTTATGTTATTAATAATGATTATGAACATGTAATTCTCTGTGGTTCCACATATTTAACTGGTTTTGGTAATGGTTGGACCTTTACGTTACACCAGTCAGCACTATTGGTACTTTTAATAGTATTTCTTATAACAACATTAATATAGTAAGGAGTAAATATGACGAATTAGAAGTATTTCAAATAATTGATAAAAATTAAAATCAAAAATATTGTTTTATTTCTTTAGCAATAAATTATAACCAATGTAAATATTAAAGATTATCATATTTTGAAAGCTACTTGTTAATTTTTCTCTTTAAATATTTTTTAATTTACATGCATTATTACCTGATTGATCACACATTTATGTAAATATTAATAAATATAAATTTTATATCATTGAGTATATAATTTTCATTATTGTAAGAGTAGTATTCTAGTGTTTATTAATGCATTTATTAGTTCAACATTTTCAAAATTTAAAATATAATTTTTAATTAAAAAGTTATATTAAGTATACTACATAATAATAAATTTTGCTAAAATATTAATTGATGATCCGCGAATAAATAAGCGAGTCGTATATATCAAATGATCGGCAAAAAAATCTATATAGAAATGCTGATTTTACTATTAAAAAATTTTACTTTGTGATCTTTACAAGAAAATAGCACTATGCTTTTGTGCCTCAAATTTATATCCCTTTATTTTATAAGATGGAATAAACATCAAAGAATATATTGATACATTTTTTTTGATTTTTAATCAGAAAATAAAAAAACTTTACTTTGTAGCACCTGTAGATTTTTCATCTATATGACAAATTACTATAGAAATGATCAACATTTCACTCATTCATAGACGACGAATCATCAATTAATTATTTTTTTGTTTTTTATCAATTATTTGAAATACTTCTAATTCATCATATCTACTACCACTTACTATATTAATATTATTATAAGAACTGATTGAACCAACATCAACAGTACCATTTGGACTAAAAATAATGTCATGACCACAACCAAAATTAGCTAAATTTGCAGAACTACAGTAAATTGCAGAAGGACCATGTTTCTTAATAACATAACTAAGCTGCACAGAATCAATTTCATTTCTATTATTAATGTTAAAAATAAAACTTTCAGTTGTATGTTTATATATACTAGTTCCATTCCAATCAAGTGGATTATAACCTCCTACTAATTGATCTGAATTTTGTATTTTGCCAACTACAAGAGTTTTATGGATATTACCACATTTTTGACGAAATGTAGTATACTTTAAACCATCTCTACTACTACGATATATAAGTTTAAATTTGTATTTAACATCTCCAAGTAAACTATATCTTGGATTTTTTCTATCAATCCAACTTGCAAAAAGCAGAATAAGATTTTGATTAATTGTTGTTGATTGAATTTTTGGAATTCTAGATGGTAATAAATTCAAAGTTTGCTGCTGACTATCAGCAATTATATAATAATGTAAAAGGTCATTCCAAATTAACTCTGGAAGAAGCTTCTGATATGGAATAATTTTAGAACAAAAATCATCTTTAGCAATATCTTGAAATCTTATTAGAGGAATGAATTCTTTTAATGTATTACTCATATCAGCCAAATTTTGTGGTGACCAATTTTTAACTTCACTGTTATTGATTTCTGGATGTCTTTCCAATCCCCATTTAAGAATATTTTCCCAAACAACTATTTCATCAACATAAAAGTCATCCCTTTTAAGAATTTCCAATAAAATTGGTTTTTTAAACAGTTTAAGTTCATTTGACTGAAATAATTTTTCACTGAAATCACAATATTTTTTTAGGAAGATGCTTTTCAATTCCATAAATTGATTGTTAGAATAAATAGATTGTAAAATTTTAACTGGATTTTCTTTTATATAATCTTCATATTTTTCAATAAAGTAATTCATTGTATAGTTGTAGAGTGACTCAAGACCAAGTTCATCAGCTGTAATTAATATTTGCAAAATATCAGCTCCAGAATATTTATCTAATTCTATTTTACATGTGTACAAAAATCTTTCAAAATAAATATAATAAATCAATAATAATAATTAATTAATTAACTTATATAATATAATAATAATTTACTTTTAAACTTACTTGAGGATAGGGTTGAAAGGTTTTTCATTAATATTTGCTTTTTCAATAATGTAATATCCATTTTCTTTTGTTGCATCATTTAATGCATTGCTAAAAAATGGACAATGAGCAGATATAATAGATGCATGTGCATGAATTTCTTTAATGTTTGGTTCTACACCAAGATATATTTTTACATCATAAAAATTTTCTGTGCTTAATAATCTTTCACTTTCATTGAAATACTTTTCCAAAATTGTTGAATCCATTTAAATCAAATACTACTAATATATATTACAATAATGAAAATTAAGCAAAATATATTTAACAGCCTTTATATTTATTTCTTTAAGTTGTATGTATGCATAAATAAACCAGTTTTTACAACTGATGCTTCCCCTTTTTGGATTAGACTCATCGTACATTTATTTACCAAAATTGGTTATATTATCTAATTTTAATGTCTGCAAATTATATTATATGAAAAGGAATTGGTGAGTGAATTGGGTGAATTAGAATTTGACATCATGAATTTATTTACTCCATAATTTAAAATCTACAAAATAATTATTATTTTGTTGATTTCGTCACTTTCGTCAAAATTCCTCAAAGTTGTAGAGATCCTATTTCGTCATCCAACCTTGATTTCAACTGGACCTATCTAGGGTTATTAGGCTCCGATCTAAGTTCTACTAAACAAAAGAAATATAAATAAAAATAAAAGGAATGAATATTTACAGTACATACTTAGCAAGGCATCCCCTGTTAAGATAGTAATTAAAAAATAATAATAAAAAATATAATAACGAATATAAAATAAGAGAAAATGGTTATGCATGGGATTAGTATGAATTTATTTTTTAGAGATAGATTTGTTATCATTATTAAAATATAAAAATTCGAAGTCAACAACAAGGTCAAAGTCAAGTATAAGGACAGTTTGTTATTTATTAAAAAATTATTGTTATGATGATACATTAGTGTTCCATGTTGCAACCCAAAAAAGGAAACAAAATGGTCATAAAGGTGGTAGCCGGTATCCTTAAAGTTAATGTTATTTATACATGTTAAAGGTTCAATCATCAAGTTCTCCTAATTTGTTCTATATAATTAAATGTATTCCTTAAACATAATATGGACCTTCTATGTAGAATTATTTTCAAGTTATTTCTAAAGCGATCAAACCATTTAAATCCCTTCATTTGATAGAATCTAAGAATTAAAGGTCCGTTACAATTTAGAATTCATTTTCAATAATTTTCGCGAGTTAATTATTTTATTGGTTTATTACAGTGAATAACAATATCAAGTTGGACTTGATTGAACTCTTTTGATCGCTATTTCGTGATTTCCGATTTCTTTCGGCGAGTTTCTATCGTTGAACGAATTAAGAACTTAGAAAATGTTGTTTCATTGGTTCTCAAATATATACAATCAAATATTCATGGAGAATACAAAACGTAAAAAAAAAATGTAAAGGATTTTTTATATTAATATTATGCATTTCATTTTAGTTACTTTTAATTCCATTTTTAGTTTAATTCATTAGAGCAGATTTTTTGTTTTTATTTATTTGTCCCCCCGGAAACTACATTTCTCATTCTATTATTATCGTCACTAGCTTTATTTATTTACATCAGTTATTTTCCGATTACTGATGGTGAGATTATTTTTATTGGTGTATAGTGAATCTTGATACTAATATCAAATTATCATCATTTTCATCATCCCCGTCATCACCATTCTCCTCATTGATAAAGTTGTCTTCTAGAATTTTTAATAAACATTTCGAATAGTTTCTTTGACTAACTTGCTCAGAGTTATCAAATTTCAAACATGTCTATTAACTTTACCCTCAAATTAGTGGAAACTTTTAAGAACAAATCAAATGAAAATATCTTTTCAAAATAAAGTGGCAAGAATTTTTTTTTTTGAAAAAGATAATATGTTCTTCGCTAATTAATTTCACAAATACAGTCAAGGAGATTTCCAAATTTGGAATTTCCAAATACTGTAATGATTAACATTCTAGATTCATTGTGTAATTCTAAAAAAGAATCAAAACAAAAAATGATTGGCTAAATTTATGCAGATCCTTTCATATATAAATTAAACCCATTGAGTTTTAAATTACATATATACAATATATGAATTTATAGCTATTATGCATGCATACCTAGAATTAAGCAATATCAAGGATGCTGTTTTTTGAATTAATATATAGCATGTTTTCTTGATATATTAATAATTCAAATTATAATAAGTTACTATATTTTTCTTCAATAAAAAATCTTGGTTCATCATGACTATTATAAATTTCATACATTAATAAATACCAGGCTCTGATATTATTGAAACTATAATAAAGTTAATAAATAAGAATATATATATGAATTATTGGGAAGATAAATTTATATCCATAATAGATAGAATTAATGGATGAATATATATATAATTTTCTTACATCTATAATTAATGGATGAATGTATGTATAATAAATTTGAATTTTTTTATGATAATGAATTTGAATTTTTCTTATGTTCATAATAAATAGAATATATATATATAATAAATTTGAATTTTCTTGTCTATAATTAATGGATGTATATAATAATTTGAATTTTCTTATGTTCATAATAAATGGAATTTAATGGATGAATATATATATATACAGTATAATATTGAGAAAGTAAAATAAATTTGAATTTTCTTACATCTGTAGTTAATGGATATATATAATAAATTTGAATTTTCTTACATCCATAATAAATGGAATTAATGGATGAATATATATATAAAATATTGAGAAAGTAAAATAAATTTGAATTTTCTTATGTTCATAATAAATGGAATTAATGGATGAATATATATATAA
>CAUDNR010000547.1:13296-29645 GCA_958430865.1 Entrophospora sp. SA101
AAAGTTAAAAATGCACATATTATATAATTTTGTAAATTATATGATCAATTAATAAAGCTCCCGCCATGTTTTTCTTGCTTTTCTTTTCCTTTAAAGATTATTATTTTTTATTCAACGAAAAGATCTGCACAGAATTTAGCCATTTATAATTTCTTTTCATAACGTCGATCATTACAGGGTATTATCCCTGGTTGAATTTAGCCAACCAGAATTTCTTCTAGAATTTTTCATACCATCGATCATTACGTATTTAGTATTTCCATCTATGGAAATACCCCTGACTGTAATAAAAATTAAGGATTTTGGAATTAGTTAAATTCAGTCAAAAGAGCGTCCAAATCTAATCCCAGTAACATCACTCCTCCTTCTAAATTGAGCTCCTGCGAAATAAATGTTGTATACTATCCACTTTGTTGATTCAACTTTCAAAAATTTTTAATTGCATTATTATTAACGAATTGATTATTGATCCATCATATAATTAATTGTGTATCCATGCACCTTTCTTTGTATGACTTTAACCTGTTTGCATGTATGAATCTTCTTTGAACTTTCCCATTATGATTCCTTAATTGGTGAGTCCCATTCAATCCAATATCATGAATGTAGAATGGTCCTTCCCATTTTTCTTTTAATTTTTTTGCAGGGCACTTTTAACAAATAATATGAATCTCGAAGTTTAAATATACAACTTTTCAAAGGTAGTTTCTTATACAATATTTTATGTTTATATGTAGGAATCACTGGATTCCTGCCTAAAATTTTTATATAAAATTTAAAGGTTTTGTATAAAGATTCAAGCAATTAAAAATAATTATGTAGGATTAATTTATCCAATAAAAATATATGTATTAATTACTCTTTTTAGTATTATATAGAACAAAAAAAACTTATCGCGGTTGTGTGACTCACATTCATCACGTGAGGAAATAGTAGATTCTCAAAACTCCTGAATCATCTATACTCAAAAGTTAAAATTTTTGAAATATTATGTGATCCACACATTGGATTTTAAAAAACCACCACCATTCAATTCAGCGGGAGTCTATTAATCTAAAAAAAAATTTGTCTCAAATTTTCTTTTTCATAGATTTTTTAGTTATGATTAGTGCAACAATAAATTTTCATGTTACAATATTTTGGATCTCATGACCAAATTTGATAATGATTTTCTTTTAATGTAATATGTTTGTTAAACTTTTTTGTTGTAAAGAACTTTTATTTATTAATAAAAAAAAGGAAATAAATAAAATCAAACAAATCAAATGTATGTTGTAGAAAATATTCTATGAAAAAAGTTGTTACACGAAATTTACTTAGTCTCAATTTCTTAAATGTATAACAAAATTTGGAATTTTCAAAATGCTAAGGCTCTGCCAATTTTCAGTTTAAGAAAAAACCGGCCGATAAGTTTTGATGCTTGAGTCATGAACAATAAAACTTATCGGTTAAATTTTTTAAAATGATATAATTTTTTTTGTTTTAGTATTTTGAAGTTGACCAATTGTTACTATAAGCAATTAATGGTTATAGATGATCTGTACCGTAATACGAAAATGATCTTTGAGACTCAGCCGATTAATCTATAAATAAAAATCAGTTATTGTCCCTGTGGTTTTTGTAAAATCCTCTTTAAAAGTTGGTCGATTGACTGTTTTTACTTTGCTGATCGTTAATTGACCAATAAGAATGATCAAAATTTTAATTTGTGTTACCATTAAAGAATACTCTGACCATTTAAGAGATAATAAATTGATCGGCATTTCTCTGATAGGCGAATTCATCAATTAAAATTTTTTAATATTAAACTGTATATAAATCGTATGTGTCGTGTGATTAGTAAATTCCGTCCATTTCTAACAATTAATTCCGTATCACCTGTTTCCTTCAACTTATTAATAGTGAAACAGATATTTGAGTATTGAATGCTTGTAATTCGATGTAATTTATTGAGTGAGTGTATTCCCTTTACTTTAATATTCAATTGCAAAAAAAAACAAATTCAATCCTATTACCCATTTTAAAAGATGAATTACCAAATTTTAGTAAAGTTATGCAATAAGGGTTTAGAGTTTGAAACTCTAATTCCGGATTAATAGATTTTTTTATTTTTATTATTATTTTTTTATTATTATTTTTGTATTATTTCATTTTTGTATTATTATTTTTATTTTTTTATTTTTGTATTATTATTTTTAACGCAATTAACGACGAAAATGGCTAATTCGCAGTTTAAGCCAATTACACATTACACGAGATGACTAACTGAATAGACAGCCGAATTTCCATGATCAAAATTTATCGTTATCATCATAATTGGGTGACAGTAACAATTAAATTTTTTGTGACACGCTGTATCTCAAAGCCAAAAATGGTATCTGAAAATAATTAAGGTAGGTAACATAGAAAACAAACAATTCAAGGTTTGATTTTGAATTTTAATCAAGCTAAATTTGAATTCTTTGTGTTGTTGTTATTATTGTTGCTTGTCATTATTATGCTATTGTTATTATTATCTTCTCTTCTAGATTATTGTTATTAAAAGTTGGCGTCAACATGCGGTCACGATTATGATTATCACATCGCAAATGCAGTTATTATAGGACCTCGTATAATAATAATTGAACCGGTATGGTGAAAATGTGGTAGTGATCTTGTAAAAAACACCAGCAAAACCTTAAGCATTTGCATAATAAAAATTGAAATTTTTTTAAAAAATACACTATATTATCGTTTTTAGCAAGGTGTTCGGAATAGAGGTTACAACCTTTTATATGATGCTTTACATGCTACTGTATATCCGCTACCAACAATAATATGTGATCCGGGTGATTTGATGAGAATAAGAATAATAAACAATATTGTTTCTACTACTAAAAGAAGCAATAAACGAAAAAGAGATTATATTAGTAATAATAATTTTACCGATCTTGACGTTATTAGCAAGGATAATATTGATGCGTTCACTATACATTTTCATGGCATTTTACAACATAATTATAATTTTGCTGTGAATGAGACCGGAAAGACTATTATTAATGGATTGGCAGACGGTGTTCCATTTATAACTCAGCTTCCAACCTTACCCGGTCAAAATTATTTGTACGAATTCTCAATTGACGCAAAACAAGCCGGAACTTTTTTGTAAGTAATTATTAATTTGGACATGTTAAATAATACTTCTCAGTCAGCGTTGACACAATTGGACATTACACTATACCTTTTTGGTATTTGGATGTGATCGGCTGCGCCAATGTCCAAAATTACCAAAAAGTATAGTAAAATCTCCAATCGCAACGCTGACCCTGTGCGGTGTGGTGAGTTATATAATTAATAACAAAAATATTTTTTTATCCATTCGTGTTTCTTTAGTTATCATTCACATTGGGCCTTGTCAGCAATAACAGGTCATGGAGCATTCATCGTAAGAGACACGACTCCACCAACAGATTATGGTGCATTTGAAGAGTTTCCATACGGTGTCACAGATGAACCCTTTATACTAATGCTTTCAGATTTATGGACTAACAGTGATCAAGTATTGCTAAAAGGAGTAACAGATCCAAACAATTTTACTGCTGTTGGTGACCCATCTGAGATATTGATTGATGATAATCTTAAAGGTGACTCGGTGTTTCAAGTTGAAGCATCGAAAACTTATCGTATAAGAGTTATTGGTGCCACTTCAGTCGAAACTATCGTACTTGGTATGTCATCATATATATATATATATGTGGGTGGTGTGGCTATGATTTTTCTGTGGTTGTTGTTAATAATGTTGCTAATACATATTCTACTGATTATTTACTTGTTTTCTATTAGCAATTTTTGGTCATAAAATGACAATTATTGGTAAGTAAAAAAAAATCATATAAATAAATATTTATAAAAATTAAAATATTATAGTACAATTGATTAATTTAATTATTCCTAATTATTCCTTCCTACCTAATAAAGAGGTTGAAGGTTCATTCGTGAAGCCAGTGGTAGTTGACTCATTAGAAGTAGCTCCAGGACAAAGATACTCAGTATTAGTTACTGCAGATCAACCTCCCGGTGATTATAATATTTATGGTGAAATCAGATTACGTGAAGAGTTACCAACCAGCGGAAAAAATGCAACAGCAATCTTAAGATACGTAAATTCCGCTACTCCACCAAGTGGTATTCCAGTTTTACCAGAACAATCTCCACCAATAACTTTCGAAATGTTGGCAGACGTTGAGCCAATACCGACTAAAGCTGCTGATCGCACAATAGTTCTGGTACAACGTCAAAACGCCACAATTACAGCAAAAGGAGGAAGAATAGTAAGAATTAATATTAACGGTGTAGTATTTGAAGATTTTTCAACTCCCATACTACTGGATTTGATTACTGGTATAAGACCAAAGGTTATTGATTATAATGCTCTGGATGTTAATGGATATGATGCGACTCGTAAGTCTTATCCGCTCAAGAAGAATGAAGTTATTGATTTAGTATTTCAAAGTACGATCAGCTCAGCAGGAGGTTGTGAATATCATCCATGGCATTTACACGGTCATAAATTTTGGGAAATTACCCATGGACCTGGATTGTATCCAAATGGACTTGATAAGACCAAGATTGCGAAGCTTCCGGTTACAAGAGATACCACAACTGTTTATGCTGATCCACCCTCTGAAACAGCAAAAGAAGGTGATGGGTGTGGATGGAGATTGGTTAGATTTGTAGCTGACAATCCTGGAGCTTGGATTGTACATTGTCATATTGCACCTCATATGTTAATGGGTATGATGGCTGTGTTCGAAGAAGCAGTTGAGGAATTGCCATCCTTCACCACGTCAGCATTAATATCATATTTAGATGAAAAGAATAATCCTTCATAATTTTAATTTTTTTAGTATTCATGCATTTTTTAAATTAATTTTTCCAAATGTTAATGATTATACCAATTTTTATTATCCTTTATAATTTATTTATAATTCATTTATAATTCATTTATAATCCATTTATAATTCATTTATAATTCATTTATAATTCATTTTTTTTTATAATTTATTTATAGAATAAATAAATAGTGTAATTTTTATCTTTAATATTCAAAAAGCGAATAAATATGACCAAATTTGGTAATAATTTTCTTTTAATATTTTTGTTACACGAAGTTACACGATTTTTTTTGTAATAATTAATAATATTTGAAAGCCGACCAATTGTTGTTGTTACTATATATCAACAAATTTGACTATAGGTGATCTCCACCGTATGCGTCACGCACGCTGCCTCAACTGGTAATCAATCTATAACTATTTCTCATTTCAACAGGAGATTAAAATCAAAAATCCACTCACCATATAATAATAAGCTCAAGATATTCGTGATATATATATATTTTTTGGAAAGAAAAAGTTGAACCTTGCACTGGAAACCTTGTCGGTGTGGGCAGATTTCACAGTTTTTTGTTGTAGCACGATTTAACAGAATCGACTGATTTATAAGATTCTTTAAATTTATTTGTGAGTGAGAGAGTGTGAGAGACAACATTTTAGTTCGTGTTACTATATATCTCAGCTTGTAGATCAAATATAATAAAATAGATCACACATTTCAAAAAAAACCCCCAAAAAAAACATACAATGAACAATGATATATTTTTACATTGCAACGCGTGTTTTGCCTATTCAACCTCTTTTTCCAAAAATAAAGAAATAAGATTTTCGTTAACCCAATGTGGACGAGTAATTTGTAATTCTTGTGTCAATAAACACGGTAATGATGGTAATAAACAAAGTGGCGTTGGTAAGGGAATCAAGGTCGAAGAAGGTAGTTGCAGTGCTACCACTACAGTTGATAACAATAACAATAACAATAACGATAACAATAACAGCCAAGGTATTGTTCTTTTTTTAGTAAAGGAGTTTGGTTTTTTTTAGTTGATCTAGTTGATCGGATAAAATTCTCAATAAAATTTTAGATAAATCTTCCTCGAGACGTAATGCAAATATTTGTTTATTTTGCAATGAAAAATGCGCAATTGTTGAATGTAATAAGGATGTAAGTAGTGATATCAAGAAAGAAAGAAAGAAACCACAAAAAGCAAATTGCGCGTTTTTTCCTCTTGAAATAACATTATTTTTATTATAATATTCATAATAATAATCACAATCACAAGCTTGACCATAGGCTATCATCTTTTTTCCAACCATTTAATGAGACGTTGGACGGAATTTCCGATGTTTTTAAGGTAAAATCAATCAATCAGTAATAATATAATAATAAATGATGGTGATTACAATTACTTAATTACTATAATTAATTTATTTCGTCTAATAAAATAGTTTCAGCAATCCAATACTAAATCAATCATCAATCATTTGAAAAATAAAGTGGCACAACAAGAAACTATGCTTGATAAAGCAAATAACGAGAACAGGGAATTGGAAAGGTAAACGATCCTTCTTTACTGATTTTTTTATTGATTAAAATAAATAATGACAATTTGATTTAATTAATGAAAATAATAATATTTTTTTTTTATAATCAGTCAATTGATCAATCTTGCAAATGAGAATGTCCAGTTAAAAAATCTGTTAAGTATGAATGAAAATGCTAATCAATCTTCAAATCGATCAGATGGAAACAGGTGAATGATAATAAATATTTAAAAGTAATATCGATTCATTGATTGATTATATATATAAATATAAAATAAATATATTTATTGAAACTTGGCAGCCGTAATAATAAGAGTAACAATAATAACAACAATATAAACAAGAATATAAATCATCAAAAATCATCAAATAAGGTAATTAAACATTATCATATTGTTCAAAAAAAAACCATATTTAATTATTTAACAAATAATGATGATTATTATTTACATGGTAGAAGTCATGCCCAACGTCAAGAACACCAAAACCAAATCTAGGAGAACATCATCTTCCAGTTATTAATCATAATGATGATATCGATGTCATAAGTGAATTGTTAAATCGGTCAAGGTGTGAATTCAATTATTATTGTTGATTAAATTCATATTATATATGTATAATCCCTCCATTAAGTACATTACTGTTATAACAAAGTCCCATGCTAGATCAACAACATAATGAAACGAACATCAGGAATGATAATAATAATAGAAATAATAGCAATAATGATAATATGAGACGACAATCTAATGTATCGAGAATCAATGGTACATACTTTACATTCATAATTAATGATTTGGTATATCAAATTGCTTTATTATTATTTATATTGTTTATATGATAAAGATGAGAGTGATGATGGAGGTTTGATATTACGGCCTCGAAAAAAAAAGCCACCACAGAAATCATCACGAAAATCACCACCACGAAAATTACCACCACGAAAATCACCACCACGAAAATCACCACCATCACGACCGATTACCAAACCTGTAACAATGACTGAAAATCAGTTACAATGTTATCCATATAATCCGTACAATCCATACAATCCATACAATCCATATAATCAATGCAGTCAATCGAACAATTACGACCCTAACTACGATTACCTTTCATATTTTAATACTCTAAGATCATCTTATACAACACCTATCCAGGAACAACAAAAACAACAGGAACAGCAACCAATGGAACAAAATCAACAACAAAATCGGCAAACAAATCAGCAAAAAATCAATAATAAGATCAATAATAATAAATAATGTAAATTTAATTTTTAAAGATGATGAAAATAAAAATCCAAATAATTTCTTGTTGATCATCAATTAAAATAAATTTTTTTTTTAAAACTAACCTACCTCATCAGTCTTAATCGATTGATTGATTTGACTTATAATTAACTAACAGTCCTTCCTTCACTCTTATAAATAAACGTTAAACAAAACATACGCGTAAAAAAATAAAAATGAATGACGATTTGATTGATTATGAGGAGGAAGATGATGTTACCCATTCTGAACTTGTTCAGCCAGAACAATCTATTGACAATGGTCAGGAAGAAAACGACGATAAAAAAGATACAAAGGGAAGTTATGTTGGTATTCACTCTACTGGATTCAGAGATTTTTTATTGAAACCAGAACTTTTACGTGCTATTGTTGACTGTGGTTTTGAACATCCAAGTGAAGGTTAATTTCAACGCATACATCATCTACCTATCTACCTATCTATCTATCAATATTTAAATAATAACATACCAACAATTTTACAAATAAAAAAAAACTAGTTCAGCAAGAATGTATCCCTCAATCAATTTTGGGAATGGACGTGTTGTGTCAAGCTAAATCTGGTATGGGAAAAACAGCAGTATTTGTTCTTGCAACACTTCAACAAGCGGATCCTACACCAGGAGAAGTGTCTGTTGTTGTGCTTTGTCACACTCGTGAATTAGCATTTCAGATCAGAAGCGAATATACTAGATTTAGCAGATATATGCCAGAAATCAAAACTGATGTTTTCTACGGAGGTATTCCGATTAGAGAAGATTATAAAAAATTATCAAGTAAAGATACTATTCCACATATCCTAGTAGGAACACCTGGAAGAGTGTTGGCATTGGTCAACGATGGACATCTTAAAGCCGGCAGTGTTAAACATTTTGTACTCGATGAATGTGATAAAATGTTGGATCAATTAGGTGCAGAAACTATTTATTTATTTATTTATTTATTTATATTATAGTTATTTAAAAATAATGAAAAAATATAACTCTCATCTAAGGTTACAACTAAAACTTTATGAGATTAAAATTATACAATCAATTAATCAATCAATCAATCAGTTTATTTTGTTTGTATAAAATTTCAAATTATTATTTATTGATTGATACGTTATTACTATTCTTATTCTTGATTTAATTAGATATGAGACGAGATGTTCAAGCAATCTTTCGTAAAACACCACATAGTAAACAAGTAATGATGTTTAGTGCTACTTTAAGTAAAGAAATTCGACCGATATGTAAAAAATTCATGCAAAATGTAAGGGGGATGCTAACAGTGATTTTTTTCTAATTTGTTTCCTGTTTAGTAATTTCTCCTTTCTTTGACTTTGTAGCCATTAGAGATTTATGTTGATGATGAGGCTAAACTTACATTACATGGTCTACAACAGTATTACATCAAGTTGACTGAAGGTTCAAAGAATCGCCAGTTAAACGATTTATTAGACACGCTTGAATTTAATCAAGTGTGTATTTTTGTCAAATCTATTCAACGAGCGAATGAATTAAATAGGTTATTGTGTGATTGCAATTTCCCAAGCATCTGTATCCATGGTGGAATGAAACAGGAAGAAAGGTAGTTGATATATATGTGTGTGTGTGTGTGTGTATGTGTGTATGTAAGTGATAATGGATTGTTGATCAAATTATTTTATTTTTACCTTTAAAATATTTAATAATAATAGGATTGCCAGATATAAATCATTTAAGGATTTTCAAAAAAGAATAATGGTCGCCACAGATGTTTTTGGACGAGGAATTGACATTGAACGTGTTAATATAGTCGTTAATTATGATATGCCTGATGGTCCTGATAGTTATTTGCATAGAGTAAGTAATAGATGGCACAACTAAAGAATAATAAAATAATTACTATTGCTGATAATTAATCCACGTGATTATAAATACTAGGTTGGTCGTGCAGGACGGTTTGGTACTAAGGGAATTGCAATCACTTTTGTAGCCGATCAAGACGACGCAGACATTTTATTCAAAGTACAGGAAAGGTTTGAAGTAAACATTACTGAAATGCCAGCCGAAGTCGAAGTAAACGATTACAGTAAGTTTTAGTATATTGCACTCTTTGCTTGACTTTGATATAAATGAATAATACTAAATTTTCCATTTATTTTTTAGTGGCTTCGTAATAATGAAAAATGTTAAAACATCAAATGATATATAATAAACAAATTAGAAAATTCCTCCTTTCAAAAAAAAAAAATGCATCTCTTATATATATTTTTTGGGGGGATATTATTATCATTATATAAATATAGAATCTTTTGCAGAAAAATAAAAAAATCATTATTTGTTATATAGTAATAGACAAAGTGATGCCACAAAAATTTCAGGGATCAAACTAGACAGTTGTTTAACATTTTTGGTTTCATTTTTGGTTCTCATTTTTATTATTCATTATAGTATTATTAATTCTTGATTGATTCTTATCATAATCGTTCACAAAAGAAAAATAAACTACCCGAAACAGTTTTACAAGTATTACGCATCGAGTCTCTACTATAATACAATATTTTTTTGTTTGAAATAAATAAATCTTTCTTTTATTTGCATTGGGAACAATATAAACACAATACTGAGTTTTGATAGTCCATAAAATGTGTTTGATAAAGGCGATATTCCAACCAAAGTTTTTTTAGTCGAGCCTTTTGCTTTACTATAAAAACTGTAAGGACTAGTTCTATTGCAAATTGATGAAACCAATTAATGAACAAAAGTGCTTGCGAGAAATTGAAATTTTAATTGTGTACGATAAAAGGCGCGACCAGACTCGGATTTTTCATTCAATAAACTGGGCAATTGAAACCCGCACGAGTTATAAAAAGGGGTGCTGCTTCTGCTATAAAAAATATCTGCCAATAAAAAAACAATCTTAGGGTAAAAAAATGATAGGAGCAATTCAGAATGGAAAAGAAGAAAGAGGTGGATGATGGTTATAATAATAGCAATACTATTGATAGATTTCCTTCAGAGAGCCCAAAGAATAGGCAATACTCACAAATAGCTTTATTGTCTCCCATACAAAAGGAGTTTTTTCTTTTTATTCCTAAAAAAATAAAATGAACATTACTAACTCTAACACATTAATTAAGCTTAGGCGATGTAGTAGAGTTAATAGAAATATTTCCATTTACAAAAAAGCGAGCCGTATTACAAAAATGTCAGCATGCTCCAACACTATATAAATTGGCGAGCGCCGCAAACTTGGAGGTTTTGAACAAAGAGAGCTTTAAAAGCCGGTTACAGTCTCTTTGACAACAATGTAATTTTCTGCTAAACTTCAGAGCTACAGTCACCCACCAAAATTTAAATCGCATCATCACATCATAGGAAGGTGATATGGTCAGAATGGTCTTTGACACTGTAATGGTTTAAAAATTTGAGCCCCAAAATTATTTCCAATATTGTTTTTTGGTGTTTCCGTTTTCAATGTTTATGTTGCCTTTAATAATCATGAAATATTCTACTATTCAATTGTTTATTGTTCGCGTCTTTGATATCAAGATAAATTCTTTTCTGTTTGTTGTTGTACCTCGTTTGTTTCAAACGTTCTCCCAGTTATTAATTTTCTCTAAGAATCGAATTTCTAATTTTTCCAGTTTTTTAAATGTTTTATTGGATTTAAAAGGACACCTTCATTCGAGGGTGGCATATTTTCCTCGATCATTAAAAACAAAGCAATTAACCCTAACTATTCGGAAATTTTTTTTTTACTTATTACTTGCCACATCTCGAATATCAGCAGCTTCTGATTTTCTATGAAGTAAAGTCAAAGTTTTAATGTAAACTAGAATGATGACGCGTTGTAATAAATGCAATCACCACCACCATTACATATTCGTTTTTGCTATCACAAATAATTTTCAACAAAACCTCTTTTTGTGACTATATAGGAATCATAATTTAACTATTATTACGGACCTTTATTGGAGAAGAGGGTGGTGAGATTAGATAATTACTTTGTGATAAATATTGGGAAATTGGATAATATCACACTGTATTATAATTAACAATTTGTTCAAAATATATTTAATTAAAGTAAAATTTAAATATTGGGTTGATTATTATATTTACAGCAACCATCAACTAACAGTAACAAATCTTTGTTATTAATGTCATGTTATTGGGCTAGATAAGAAAAATGTTTAATTATAAATAATAATGCAAAATTTAAATTTTTTAATATATCTTTATTTGTATTTTTGTGTTATTTTTTCGACATAAAAAGTGATTATTCTGTTAAAAACGAGTCTTTTTACTATATCTGTCTGTCGATTTTTATCAATCATGGGTGGTGAAAAAACTTGTTTTTTCATCTTGCATGCAGTTACAAAGAAAAAACAGGAATTCTTAATTATTACAACAAGTCTAATTGTGAATTATCTTGTCAGTTATGGCAAGTTAGAATATGGCGAAAAATGTTTTACAAGTTTTTTTTTCTCGCATACAGTTACAACAATTCTTGTTATTACAACTCAAGTCTAGTAGATTTAAACAGTTTTTCTTAAAGGAAAGTTTCACGTGCCTAGGACTATCTTTAAATTTAATATTTAATCTTGGAAATTTTTTTATCCAATGCTAACATTTAAATTTTGAAAATGTGGTAGTGATCTTGTAAAAAACACCAGCAAAACCTTAAGCATTTGCATAATAAAAATTGAAATTTTTTTAAAAAATACACTATATTATCGTTTTTAGCAAGGTGTTCGGAATAGAGGTTACAACCTTTTATATGATGCTTTACATGCTACTAGCTCAATCATAATTATCCGAGGTCCTGTTATTATTATTATTATTGTTATTGTGGCATTTTTTTCCGATGTAAAATAGATCGACAAAACCCATATTTAATTGTGTGATCAAAATAGTAACCTTGATTTCTCATTATTATAATCATTCAAACCGGATTCAAACCTCTTTTCAATCAGGTTACACTATTCTGAGTGGAGGCTGTGTAAAGCAACTGCGCAATTCCATAGTTTAAGAAAACTCTATAAATACATGTTGAATTTTAGTCAAGCGAAAATTAAAATCATCGTTCGTGCAGACAGAATGCGGCAAAAATTCAAAGAAACAACCTAGAAAATTATCATGCCTGGAAAATTATCATGCCAAAGAAAATTAATTTTGCGACTCCTAGCTCAGGAGGGAAAAATTAGAATAGTGTAAAGTTATTATTATTATACCAAATACTCGGATTCTCCTCGCAACGACTACAAAAGTATTTTTAGAACGAACCTTATACTATGGTCATTTATGAAAATATTCAATTACACTGACTGATGATAATAATTATCTAATTGTTTTAAATTGGGTGACACATACATTTTGGCGTCAAGGAAAAATTTCCAACTTTGTAAAAAACGGGTTGTGTAATTATAAATATTTAAAAGAAGAATCATTTAGGAAAAATCATTTTGTAAAAAAAATACACAAAGAATACGGAATACGGAAATCATAAATAAAGCAACCCGGACCGCTTTTTTTTAGTAAAATGGATACCAAAAATCTTTATTAAGCATACAATAAGATTGTTTTAAAAATAAATAATAATTATTATTTTTCACCAATATCGTATCATGCAACAGAAGTTCTAGTACTTATGATCACAAAAATGCAAATGACAGTAAAGAATGAATATGTTTACAACCCCTTGATGAGTTTTGTAAATATTTAACAAATATTCCAAAACAATTTAAAAAAAAGTATTTATGGAGTTTAATTCATTAGAGTTTTTTTCTATTTATAGATTATCATATTGTTATATAAAGTGTGATCAAAAATGAATTCCAAAAGTCAGGAAATAATTTTTCATAATATAACGAAAAAAAAAGAAAAATGGCAATTTCCTTCGCTTTTTCTAATAGAATATTAATATTAGTTGCATTAATATTATTAATTCAATTGCCGTCATCTTATTCAATCACAAGAAACTTTGAAATAGCTATCACTTATGCTCCGCTAAAAGATGACCCTAAACGAATGGCAATTCATGGCAATGGTGTATATCCGCTACCAACAATAATATGTGATCCGGGTGATTTGATGAGAATAAGAATAATAAACAATATTGTTTCTACTACTAAAAGAAGCAATAAACGAAAAAGAGATTATATTAGTAATAATAATTTTACCGATCTTGACGTTATTAGCAAGGATAATATTGATGCGTTCACTATACATTTTCATGGCATTTTACAACATAATTATAATTTTGCTGTGAATGAGACCGGAAAGACTATTATTAATGGATTGGCAGACGGTGTTCCATTTATAACTCAGCTTCCAACCTTACCCGGTCAAAATTATTTGTACGAATTCTCAATTGACGCAAAACAAGCCGGAACTTTTTTGTAAGTAATTATTAATTTGGACATGTTAAATAATACTTCTCAGTCAGCGTTGACACAATTGGACATTACACTATACCTTTTTGGTATTTGGATGTGATCGGCTGCGCCAATGTCCAAAATTACCAAAAAGTATAGTAAAATCTCCAATCGCAACGCTGACCCTGTGCGGTGTGGTGAGTTATATAATTAATAACAAAAATATTTTTTTATCCATTCGTGTTTCTTTAGTTATCATTCACATTGGGCCTTGTCAGCAATAACAGGTCATGGAGCATTCATCGTAAGAGACACGACTCCACCAACAGATTATGGTGCATTTGAAGAGTTTCCATACGGTGTCACAGATGAACCCTTTATACTAATGCTTTCAGATTTATGGACTAACAGTGATCAAGTATTGCTAAAAGGAGTAACAGATCCAAACAATTTTACTGCTGTTGGTGACCCATCTGAGATATTGATTGATGATAATCTTAAAGGTGACTCGGTGTTTCAAGTTGAAGCATCGAAAACTTATCGTATAAGAGTTATTGGTGCCACTTCAGTCGAAACTATCGTACTTGGTATGTCATCATATATATATATATATGTGGGTGGTGTGGCTATGATTTTTCTGTGGTTGTTGTTAATAATGTTGCTAATACATATTCTACTGATTATTTACTTGTTTTCTATTAGCAATTTTTGGTCATAAAATGACAATTATTGGTAAGTAAAAAAAAATCATATAAATAAATATTTATAAAAATTAAAATATTATAGTACAATTGATTAATTTAATTATTCCTAATTATTCCTTCCTACCTAATAAAGAGGTTGAAGGTTCATTCGTGAAGCCAGTGGTAGTTGACTCATTAGAAGTAGCTCCAGGACAAAGATACTCAGTATTAGTTACTGCAGATCAACCTCCCGGTGATTATAATATTTATGGTGAAATCAGATTACGTGAAGAGTTACCAACCAGCGGAAAAAATGCAACAGCAATCTTAAGATACGTAAATTCCGCTACTCCACCAAGTGGTATTCCAGTTTTACCAGAACAATCTCCACCAATAACTTTCGAAATGTTGGCAGACGTTGAGCCAATACCGACTAAAGCTGCTGATCGCACAATAGTTCTGGTACAACGTCAAAACGCCACAATTACAGCAAAAGGAGGAAGAATAGTAAGAATTAATATTAACGGTGTAGTATTTGAAGATTTTTCAACTCCCATACTACTGGATTTGATTACTGGTATAAGACCAAAGGTTATTGATTATAATGCTCTGGATGTTAATGGATATGATGCGACTCGTAAGTCTTATCCGCTCAAGAAGAATGAAGTTATTGATTTAGTATTTCAAAGTACGATCAGCTCAGCAGGAGGTTGTGAATATCATCCATGGCATTTACACGGTCATAAATTTTGGGAAATTACCCATGGACCTGGATTGTATCCAAATGGACTTGATAAGACCAAGATTGCGAAGCTTCCGGTTACAAGAGATACCACAACTGTTTATGCTGATCCACCCTCTGAAACAGCAAAAGAAGGTGATGGGTGTGGATGGAGATTGGTTAGATTTGTAGCTGACAATCCTGGAGCTTGGATTGTACATTGTCATATTGCACCTCATATGTTAATGGGTATGATGGCTGTGTTCGAAGAAGCAGTTGAGGAATTGCCATCCTTCACCACGTCAGCATTAATATCATATTTAGATGAAAAGAATAATCCTTCATAATTTTAATTTTTTTAGTATTCATGCATTTTTTAAATTAATTTTTCCAAATGTTAATGATTATACCAATTTTTATTATCCTTTATAATTTATTTATAATTCATTTATAATTCATTTATAATCCATTTATAATTCATTTATAATTCATTTATAATTCATTTTTTTTTATAATTTATTTATAGAATAAATAAATAGTGTAATTTTTATCTTTAATATTCAAAAAGCGAATAAATATGACCAAATTTGGTAATAATTTTCTTTTAATATTTTTGTTACACGAAGTTACACGATTTTTTTTGTAATAATTAATAATATTTGAAAGCCGACCAATTGTTGTTGTTACTATATATCAACAAATTTGACTATAGGTGATCTCCACCGTATGCGTCACGCACGCTGCCTCAACTGGTAATCAATCTATAACTATTTCTCATTTCAACAGGAGATTAAAATCAAAAATCCACTCACCATATAATAATAAGCTCAAGATATTCGTGATATATATATATTTTTTGGAAAGAAAAAGTTGAACCTTGCACTGGAAACCTTG
>CAUDNR010000548.1:4464-19425 GCA_958430865.1 Entrophospora sp. SA101
AATGCACATGCAGGAGATTTCGATGATGCAGTTAAGTGTACTATCTTAAAATCCAAGATGGCTGGAAAATATGCTCCTGTGCCTGCTAACGATCCCTATACTAATAATAATCCGGCTATAAATACTCCAGATACATTACGAGCTTGGATGAGAGCAAAATACCAGCGGGAGACAGTTGGAAATCAGCAATCAGCTATTCAAAGATTGACTCAAGAAAAATATCAACCTTATGATACTCCTGACACCTATGAAGTTAGAATTCGTCCACTAATATTAGGAGTGGCAGACAATGATGCGCAAGTTTTAGGATTTCTAAAAAGTCATTTAACAGGCGATTTTTATACTTGGATGAGAATTGCTAATCCAACAGGCATTAATGAATTTTTCACCGAACTAAAAAATATGTGGTTAGAACGTAGGCCTAACTTGAATTAAGGATCAATTTCCAATCAGGTTTCTGTCGCTAATATACCACCTGTATTTTCTCAGCTAGAAACTGATTCACGCCAATTACAAAATAAATTACATTCAGATAATGATAGTATACGAGCTGAAATAAAAAGCATGATAAAATCAGAATTAGCTTTAGTACCAACCCCTCCTCAGTCTACACAATCAACTTCTCAAAGACATGAAGGGCAATTATTACGGCCCAGTCAAATGGAACCAGGTAAAATATATCGGGATCCACATTTACGCTTGAATGATCAAGAATGGCTTCGAATGGATGATGCAACAGATCGTCTTAGTGCTTTAGCAGGTCCATCTTATCTACAAACTTTCATGGATACAATTAGTAAAGAAGTAATGGATAGAATCACGCCTTTCTTACCAAATAAGAAAAATAACACTCCTAATAATGATGATATGGATGAAATTACTAAGGGTATGTCAGAATTATCAATAAATAAGGCTATAGCCAAAGGTATATCACAGGGAATAAAAGCGGTACATGATAATAATGTATCATCTCGGCATAGATGTTCGAATTGTTATAGTCTTGGACATAATTCTCGCAAGTGTCCATATCCTCGAAAAAGGAACAGAAAAAATAGAAAGAGTAGATCAAAAAAGAGAGGCAGTGTTAATAAGGTTGCTGTAGATTCGGGTTCAGATACAAACTCTTCCGATAATGATTCTTCAGATAATAACTCCGATTCTGAGAATTCCTCCTCTGAAGCTGAATCTGATTCTAAAAATGATTTAACTGAGGCTGAAATCTCGAAAATTATCAATGCTGTTAAATCAAAAAAAAACAAGTAAAGCGGAAGAGTAAATCGGATAAATCATTATATAAAAAGTCTGGTTCAAAGAAGAGACAGAGTCTCGAATCTCCGATTCAACGTTCTTCACAAAAAATACAAAAGAAATCAGGTACGATTATCGACTCACAAATTCGAAAAATTATTCTAGCTATGTTTAACGATCCAGAGGTTATAGAAACGATTAAAAACAATATTAATAATACGAATTTATCTATGACTCGAAGAGTTGCCCCTAAAGGGCCTGCAAAACCTGACTTTACTGCAAAGCAGGGCACTTCGTGCTTAAATTATCGAGAGCCGACCCCAGAAATACCCGAATCAGATGACGAAGAGGAGACGCTGAACGATCCTATGGAGATAGATTTTGTTCGAAGAAAGGAACCTACCACAAGCCTTGCAACTATACCAGTTAAAATTCGACGATTGAAAATTCCAGCAATGTGTCTTGACAGTGGAGCTGAACCTGCAATTGTATCAGAAGATATTGTTAAACGTGTAAATTGGCCAATTGATAAATCAGAAAAATACGATCTTAGTGGTGTTGCAACAGTTCCGACAAAATCTATTGGTATTGCTCGTAATTTCCCAATAACATTCCCTCTAGGTTTTACTATACGTGAAGATTTTGTAGTTGTACGACCTCCTAAACCAACTTTGATATTTCCAAATCCACTTCTCAAGAAATATAAATGCGCTATAGATTGGGGGAAAGATGAATTGAAAATTCCTTTCAATGGGAAGGATCACATTATTCCAGTAACTATGCACAAGGTAAAAAATAATCTCGAAGTAAATTGTGTTACTACATCTCAAGATGATAAGCCTTTGGTACTCGATCAAATTTCTCAAGAGGCGGATAGTAATGAGAATGAGAATATACCAATTGAAAAGTGGTGTGCTCCTGCAGGTTTTAGCCTAGATTTTGATGATCCGTCATTAAAAAAAACACGTGATTAATCCTAATCTCATTTCAGATACTAAAATATTAGAGTTCCATTCTAAGGTTTGGGACACACGGCAAAATCTCAAAGATGAATTTCTTAAAGTTTTAGATTATGCTGAATATCTTGAAAAGGAATTGATTCGAATTCAGGATTCAGCTTGAAGCTCTTTAGCATATTTTCGCAAATGTGACATTCTGGCTTGCACTTCATTTTCTGGCACTGACGAAGTAGACTGATTATTTAAAATAGAATGATGTATGGTTTTCGATTCCGATAGATCTCCACCTTTAGATAATTCCGCACTAGAATTGTCCTTTTTTTTTCTGCCAGTCTTTTTTGTCTGCTTATCTGAGGTAACAATAGAGTTTACTTGCATAACGTTTTCATCCATGCCAATGTTTAGTAAATGAGATGAATCAGGAAACCGATCTACTGTATTTGATAAGCTGTGGTCCCCATTCTGTTGAGAACGCTCGCTATTTTTCCATATATCCTCAACACGATTTTCATTAATATGGAAATTCCTTACTAGCACATATTTAGGAACCTTATTTTTGGATTTCCTAATCTCTTCGATTTGCTCAGGTGTTAAAATAGTAGCACCTTGGCGATAATAAGTTTTTAGATGTGGAGTGGACATTGTTCAAAGATGTTTTTTTTTTTCGAATTGGGTCGAAGATTATTACTTTACTTAATAAAAGATAATAAATATCGAAATTTAATATTTTACATGGATAAATAACGTTAAAAATCAAAGGTTACCATTTGCTATCGTTAAATAACGTTAAAAATCAAAGGTTACCATTTGCTATCGTTAAATAACGTTAAAAATCAAAATTAATTCAATTTTTTGTTAAACATATTCTCTTTAATTATATGGCACCAATACATACCTTAATTAGTGGATCTACTGTTGCCGAAAATTTTCAAGGGCGTGGATATAAATTAGATAGCACTAGAGAACGTGAGCTTGAATCTGAACGTAATGAGTTACTCATTAAAACCGAATTTTTTGCTAATAAATGTTCTGATTTTAGAAATGCCAAAGTGCTTGCAGAAACACGATCAGATGAACTTGCAAAAGAGTTGAAATCAAAAAATGAAAAAATTTTACGTCTCCGGAAAAAATTAAATCGAATCACCGATGCCAAAACACGAAATGACTCAAATATGAAACAACTCAAAGAAGAAATCAAACAGTTACAGAGCGAAAATACTAATCTTGTATCCCAGGGTGCTCTTAAAGAACTTTCTCTTACTGGCTATCAAACCAAGTATTACAAAAAAATGGAAGAGGCGAATTCTTTCCAATCTAGAATAAAGTCATTGGAAGAGAAATTATTTTCAGCTCAGAAGGACTCATCTCTGAAAGCTTCCGGGATCGATTCTCTCAAGTCCAAAATAACTGAATTGGAGCGCATGAAAGATGAATTATCCTTAAAAGTCAGTGAACTTAACTGTCTGAAATCGGAGACTATATCGAAACCCATAGTTGGTGGGGATGACGAAAAAAATATGACCAAGTCTGATGATATATCTGCAGTTATTGAACCTAGCAAAAACATCAGTCGATATTTTGTACGCGGAAAAAGTATTCCAATCTCAGAACCTCCAAAAGTCAATGCTGAGAATAGTCCCAAGATAAGTGATGAAATTAATATTAACGAAACTAACAAAGTTAATATGCTAGATGCACCGACAAAACCCAGTATATTACAGATTATACCCCAAAATGTGAATCCACACCTTGCACAACGGGAAAATTATACCCCCTCTTTGATGTCACAGCTATCAGCATATATTTTTCTTATTATATTAATTATCGCAGTTATGTGGTTCGTGGTATTGAGACGTACATGGGGGTTGAAGAGGAAAAGTGAGCAGTTGCAGGATGTGTGGGCTAGGTATTAGAAGTCATCTATTTAAACTTGGATATTATTTATGTACGAAAAAATATTATTAATAATATATAAGTATCACTAATATTGGGCCATTGGTGAAATACTTATTACAAGCTTTTAATATATTTTTCAAGCCATTTTTTCGCCTCTTTCTGGGAATATACATCAATCTGCTTTTCTCTATCATCTGAATCTTTAATATGCATAATCTTATTTGAACTTGGTGGTTGATACTTTTCATCTTCATTGATAAACCGCGCACATAATCCCAACGTACTTTCTAAATAGTGGTTGATATTTATTTCCATGTTCTGCTCTTTTGCAAACTCTGGATATTCCATATAATCACCAACTCTATATTGTATTAATCGACCTTTTTCATCACGGCAACGCTCACCTTTTACTACTACATAACTAAAGCGCTCACCAGGATCTGGGATATTCAATTGTTTTTCTTTCATTCGAGTTATAAAACGCTGGACACGAAGATTTTTTTTCTTAGGCTTCCATGTAGCCATCCCAATAAATTGACTAAAGTCCCATTGCTTATGTTTGGCCTCTCTGAGAGTATCTTCAACAATTTTATGAATCGTTCGTGTATTATTAATATCCATAGCCTCCTGCATAATCTTTTTTCTGATAAACTTGAAGAGCTCAGAATTCCCTTGCTTTACAGTATCAATTCCTTTCATAAAGAGATTATCTGGCCTAAAATTGACAACCTTTTCATGTGGTACACCGAAGTATTTTTTCTTACCAGCAAAACAGACGGGAAATAATACCTCCTCATATGCCATCTTAAGATAAGATGTGCCGTTTTTTATTCTAAGATAATCATTGACCTGATCACGTAACTTTTTCATCGCATCCATAGTAATTTTGACCATTTCACTCCAGTATGCTTCTTTAGAAAGTTCTTTTCTGGAGAAGGCTTTATTGTATTTTTCATAATATTTAATTGGACAGGAGAGATACAAAGAATCGGTATCCCCATATTTTATTCCAAACCCTTTCTTTGTTACGAATTCAGTGACAAGATTAAGGTTGTATTTTCCTGCTGAAGTAGTTCCTCCAGCTAATTCACGAAGAAAGATTGGAGATTTTGAGTTTCCTGCTTCCCCGTAAAAAGTATTCATATATACCTTCAAAGCTTTTTGCTTCGAATCTAAATAATCATAATCGAAGCATATGGATAAGTATTCTAAATTTAAGCTTTCCGGAATCTTTTTACCTTTCTTTTTAAGTGAACTTATCATTTTCCCAAGCGGTTCTTTTTTCTTTCCTAATGGGTCAAGTTGTGCTTTAAGCTCTACTCTCTTGTTAAATAAATCCTCTAATACGATAGGGTATAAGCCCTTCTTTTCCAATTTATTATCATGTCTCACACTCCAAGCTTGGACGATGTGGTTATTAAATGGAAACTCAATCTTATGCAAGTTATTTCCATTATTTTGCACAAAATCAGCCTCATCTGGTGTTAATATGATTTTTTCCGGAGAAAGATTATAAGTCATAATAAGGCTGGGATATAAAGATGCAAAATCCAGACCCGTCACTGGCCTTTCTGCTTCTATACCTTTTTTAGGTGGAAAAACGTATGCACCGGGAAATTTCCCTTTTTCTATATTTTTACATACCCTTGTACTAAATACTATATCACGCTTGAAAGCATAAGCACCCAGAAGATTTCTTACCTTCATTCCATTAGCCCGGTAATGTGAATCAAATAAAGATACATACGCTATAGAAGCAATCTCCCTATAATCATTAATTACATTTCGTTTAACTATAAGCTCTTGGCAACGTAATGCATCTATAATACAATAATATGCTACTTTATGCATGTTTTCTATAGTAGAATGCGATTTATTTAAGGAAATACTCTCTTTTGCTTCTGAATAGATTTTCCACATTTTATTATATGGCATATCCGCTTTACCCCCCAATCCACATATTTTTAAGTAAAATGCAAGTGAACTTTTTCTATCAACCTCTGCACGAGGGAAAAGTTTCTTAAAACATGCACGTATGTCAATTGGTACACATCCTGGTACTTTAAGAAAAGTAGAAATATAATTATCCTCTGGACTAATCTTGATTATAACTGGCTGTACCCTATCATTTTCTTCCTCACTATTATCAATAGCACCTTTTTTAGCACCTTTGGTACTTGCTCCGCTAATTTGAAAACTATTTTTAGATTTTGCCCCTATTTTCCCATAATAATTCCATTTTAGAATTTCTTCCTTCGATTTAAATCTTCCCGTCATCTGTTTCCACATCCATTCAAGAATATTAAGTCTATAAGCTCTTTCCATAATAAATGGCCAATCATATTCGGAATCGCTAAATCCGAGTTGAATATCAGGGATGAAGGCTTTCCAGCATAATGCAAATGCTTTTAGTAAATTTGTCTGGTTCCCACATACAACTGTTATCCATCGTGGGTCTGGTGCAGTTTCAAGATCGACAAGACAGATTTGTTTTAATGGTCTTGGATCGTCTTTCCAGTGTAAGGTCATACAAATCATAAATACAATATTTTCTTCATCATGTATTTCAGCAAATTCGCCCAACTCTCGTGATTGTGTTTCTATGTCCCAAGTAAGAATAAGCGTACGATCTCTCATGAGCGCTGAAATCGGAAAACGGTCACTTATCATTTTTAGATCTTCTACTGGTCGAAAATCATTTACAGAAACTCTAAAATCGTGTATATAATGAGAATGTTTTTTGTATATATAATTGCTTATCGTAGACCAACCAGAAATTGCGATTCCGTTTTCTCTAGCTATTTTACGATGAAATGAGAACATATCATCTGAGGCAGTTTCAAAATTTTTATCTTGAATAGCTTGAAGGGCTTTTTTTCTATCTCCAGTACCAAGTGTAAAAATTCGTAAATATGACTTTTTTTCTGTATGGTAACCACGCAAAGGGAAGGCATTAATGTATCCTATTTTATAGATATTTATTGTATTACAAATAATTTCATCTATTTTTATTTTAAAGTCATCTACAGATTCGTTATCGGGTACAAGTATATCAAAGAATATCTGGATTCCTGTAAGAGTAACTATCGCCTTTTGGCCATTGATAAGAGAGCCATAAAGACGTAAAACATAACGATTTTTTTCACCTATTTTTTCTGATGAACCCTCAAAATCGACAGCCATAAAAGGGATCTCCTCTCGTTTAGCCAAAGCATTATTAAGAATTGTAGACTAGCCCTCATCATTTTCTGCAACTATATTATCACGAGTTGGTAATCCTGTTAAATAATTTTCACCAGAATATCGGATAAGTTGACCTTTTTCTGAGTTTTTATTTTCCGAAATCTGTGATTGAGGAAAGGCTTTGGACCCCCGGTGGTACAACGCCCCGTTATTTTCTTCCTCTAACTCTGGCTTGAAATTTTCTGGGCTCTCTGGTCGGGAAGGTGATACTTCCGCCTCTGTTGGCGCGTGATTGATGTTTTCTATTGTGGAACAATGAGCTTCGCTCTGGAAATTTTGGTTTTCCACAGTTGGTATATCGGATGATACAGGTACAATAGGGATGCTATGTTCACTTTGGGTACTCATGTTTTTTCTGAAAGTATAATATTCGGAATTAAAAAGTTCATAATGAAAATTAATTCTAAAGAATATTGATCAGTACATATTATATACTCAATCAAGATAAACATCAAAAAGAATGGCATTTTATCGTTGTCCCTATATCCTTAGAACTGGAGAAGTCTGTAATCGGCCATGTTACCATCCCAATGGGTGCAAAGTTCACCGGGATTCACCTATTCGTTATCCTTGTAAAGAATATGGTTGTGTTAAGTTAACTTATTCCAATTATGGTTATTGTGACCCCCATGCACAGAAACATCGTAGAAGAGAGTATAATCAACAGAAGAAGCTGGAGAAGATGGCACAAAAATCAGAAGTACTTGGAGAAAATACATAGTGATATTGGCTGTCACAAGTTGTCATGAGTTCGTCACAAGTAAAAAAATCAGTAGAAAGGTATGTTCTTGAGAGTCTGAGTTCGAAAAAAACTGTTCTCGATAACTGTCACAACTGTCACAAGTTACTTAGGTTGATTTTTCGATTCCTACCTTATTTTTTTTTCTATGGGTACACCATATGTATATGTATCAAAGGTAGGTGTACATATTGGGTATATAACATAGGTATATATTGAGGTATATGCGCATATAACATATGTAGGTATCGGGAATATATCATAGGTATATATCATAGGTAAGTATCGGGTAAGGGCGAAGCCCATTGCTTTGCAATTAGATATAGTACATATAACATGGGTTGGTATCAGGTATATATCTTATAGGTATACCATAGGAAAGTTTTTTTTTTTCCTTAGAATTCTACTATTTTACTTAAGTAACTTGTGACAGATATAAATAAGTAATCAAGAGAGAAACGAAAAGGCTCAAAACTCTCAAACAACTGTCACAAGTTCTGTCACAAGTACCTGCAAACAACTAGTGACATCTAGTGTCAGCTCGTGACAAAAATTTCAGCATACCCAATAGTAGGAATATAGCATACTCGATAGCAATAGGTAGGTAACACATAACTGTATGCATCATTGGTATATTTTTTTGCCGATGTCAGAAACCAGCCACAAACGCCAAACTGGCATACAGATAATGTTATCGAATTTGGGATCCTAAAAAAACATGCAGAAGAGTTAGGCCAGGGCGACATAACCTACCTCAGTTATTTTATTGGAACGGAAATCGGTTACGATAACCAAAGCAGTATACAAATAATGTTATCGAATTTGGGTTATAATAAAAAATGCAGAAGGACACTGATGACGGTGTTGCATTTCTGTCGTCACGACACATACCTGAGCGGAAATAACCTAGAATTCCACCTTGGGCTATCATAACCTAACTCACTGAGCGCCTCGTATTTTAAATCACCCGGGATCACCAATCTGATATACAAAAATTAGCCACAGTCTCGAATGACGGGGCAAATGCAAAACGCACGTCACTCTAATGTGTCATAAAATGCAAAACGCACATCACTCGAATGTGTCGTAAAATGCAAAACGCACGTCACACCTGAGTGGGCATAACCTAGACTAAGTGGAAATAACATAATTATGTTATTTCCACTGGTTGGTAGTCATCATTTAAAACAAAATAAACAATACTGTACTATATCATACTAATTGATTTTAATTACAGGCAATGAATTATTCTAAAATTAAAGCACCACTGATTATTCAGTGTTATGGTATAACTAAATTCCCAGATAGTGGAAATTATGCAATTGTTTTACCTTATGTTTCAGAGGGAAATTTAAGGGGTTACTTACAAAAAAATCATTTAAATTTAACATTAAAAGACAGAATTACAATATTTTATTATTTATGTGGTGCATTAAATAGTATACATCGGAAAGATTTAATCCATTGTGATTTACATAGTGGTAATATACTTGTGCAAGGAGGTGGTTGTTATATTACAGATTTGGGATTATGTGGACCAGTTGATGAAAAGTCATCAAATAAAGTCTATGGGATTGTATCATATATTGCACCCGAACTACTTAGAGGCAAAATTAATACAAAGAACACCAAAGTATCAGATATCTATAGTGTTGGGATGTTAATGTGGGAAATATTTGCAGGTCACTCACCATTTGACAATAGAGCTCACAATCATCGTTTGATTTTTGATATATGTGCAAAAGGTTTACGACCACCAATATTGCCTGGAATGCCTGATGATTATGTGCAAATGATGCAGAGATGTTGGGATGTGGACCCATCAAAAAGACCAACTAGTAGTGAGCTTTATGATTTCGCTGATAATAAACTAGATGAAAATTTTAAAAATGAAAGTTTGAAAAATAATAGTAGTGGTGGTAATAGTGATTCGCAACAAGTACACAAACCACATCCAGATGCATATCATAAAAGTAGAATCTTAGATAAAGAGATTGCTAAATCTAAAAGCTTGAAAATTCATACAAGTAATGATAGTTCGTTAAATAGTCTTGGTTTTAGCTCTTTTCTCTAAAATGTTGACGGTGAATAAAAATTTCATTATTAATTAATTAATCGAAATTATTATTCATTACTTATTACCAACAATATTTTTATTTTACATTTGATTGATTGCATTAGATTCTAATAATTAAAAGAAAGAACCGATGAATGACTAATTTAATCTCCACTATAAAATTATTTATCTTTTTATTTTATTTTTATTTTATTTCTTAAAGCTAAATTATTTTGAAATAATAAATTTTCTACAGTTTTTTATTCTTGTTAATATTAAATAGTAATATTACGAGGTATCGTTTTGGTTAATACCAATTATTTAACAAGTATTTGGACTACTTTTGTCAGTTAATTGCAAGCAACTCACAATAATTCAGTGCTTGTCAATTAATTAGTTTACAAATTTACATTGGATCCCTCTTTCTTGCACCTAGACGAATCTATGAGCATACTAAATAACTGTAAATCGATAATGATGGCCTTTACAAAGCTCAAAGGCTTCTATAAAGTTCCTTTTATTCATTTGTGATTGATTTATTCGTTTACATTTATTAGCCGATTGCAAACTCGTTTTGGTTTACTTGCAAAACAACTTAAGTAGCTTGTTTAACAACCTTACATTCACGATTACAATAATATTACCAGTATTTCCAATTAACCTTTGGATGATGCTTCATTGACACTCACCAGTTAACCCTAACCTTTGCTTACTCACTAAAGTAAATTACGTTATTAATCGTCACTAGTTAACCAACGTTAGTCCTAACCTTGCTTGCTTGCTCACTAAAAGCAAATAAACGTAGCTTTTTACCAAAGTGCTAACTAGTAGTAATTGATAATTAGTTGATTAGGTCGTTAACTTCACATCTCTTTCTGCATTTGAAATTTTTTCAACAATGTTTGTTGAATATTTAATTTCATATTTTCTCCTGACAATTGATAATGTTACATTTTCCCAAGTTTTAACACACATTTTATTGCACTTGTTATAGTAATAGGTTTGGTGAAGATGTAGTAGTAGGATCAGGATTTGAAACATATGAATCATGATTACTTTTTTTCAGTAGTTTCTTATAATGCGTCTGTGATATATGAACTTTAATTGCTTATAATAACAATTAGTCAACTTCAAAACACTAAAACAAAAAAATATTATATCATTTTAAAAAATTTAACCGATAAGTTTTATTGTTCATGACTCAAGCTTCAAAACATATTGGCTGGTTTTTTTTAAACTGAAAATTGGCTAAGCCTTAGCATTTTGAAAATTACGAATTTTGTTATACACTTGAGCAGTGTTGCGGGGGTTTGTGTTACATATTGAATTTAGCCAATTAAATTTGTTCTTCTGGTAGAAAATTTAACGTTGATTGGCTAAATTCAATATGTAACACAAACCCCGCACTCAATTTCAGACACTGTTCATGACTCAAGCTTCAAAACTTATCAGCTGGTTTTTTCTTAAATTGAAAATTGACAGAGCCTTAGCATTTTGAAAATTCCGAATTTTGTTATACATTTAAGAAATTGAGACTAAGTAAATTTCGTGTAACAACTTTTTTTCATGGAATATTTTCTACAACATACATTTGATTTATTTATTTCCTTTTTTTATTAATAAATAAAAGTTCTTTACAACAAAAAAGTTTAACGAACATATTACATTAAAAGAAAATCATTCCCAAATGGTCGTGAGATTCAAAATATTGTAACACGAAAATTATTGTTGCACTTCTGAGTAGAGATGTTAATCAGTCCCGAACAGTCCGGTCCGGTCCTGGGACTGGCAGTCCCATCTTGGGACTGGACTGGACTTAAAGTCCCATAAAAAGTCCTAGAAAAAGTCCCAAAAAGTCCTCATCCTTTTTTCAAACAGTATATTTATTATATATTTTTATTATATATTTTTATTTTTATTTATATATTTTATTATTATAAATGTTTGTAAATGTAAAAAAAAAATATATTATTATAAATGTTGTTTGTAAATATAAAAAAAAAATATATTAAAAAATTTTAAAATATATTTAACATATTTTATATTTGCTTCAATCCAACTTTTAAGGCATAAACTTGTTCATGCCTTTTCAGGATCCAATCTATTATGAACTGGACTTAGTGTGTGTTTAGCTATGCTAAAAGCTGACTCACTTAACACACTAGTTGATTGTATTGAAAAAAAATCATGAGCCATATGTGACAAAACAGTATAATTAGGATCTTTAAATCTTGTAGAATACCAATCCAGGCAATTTTACTTCTTCTGGCATTTCTAAATATCTTTTGATAAATTCATTGTTTGAAGTTGATTGATTATAATGATTTTGAAATGATCTTTTAAAATAACTACATGTTGATGTTGAATTTATTGATGTGACTTCTAAAGATAAATTATATTTTTCTGAATACAATATATCATCAATATTTTCATCATTGACATTAATAAAAACAAAAGGTTGTGATTGTTGTTATGCTTCAATTTGGTTTGTAAAGATCAAATTCACCATTGACTTCAAAGCTATTTTCAAATTGATGATGACATCTTGAAAAAATTTATGTATCATGTGAAATTTTTTTTTAAATATTTATGTTACACACGGACTTATAGGGACTTTAAGTCGCAAATGGTAGGACTGAACCTGAAACAGTTCAGTCCCGGACTTTTTGGGACCCAGTCCCAAAGGACTGATTAACATCCCTAGTATATCCCAAAGGCGTCCCCTGTCTTGTCAGTGGCATGCCTGCTCACCAACAACCCTACCCCCATTTATTTAAATAACACCATCAGGTTCAGTTGATCAGACAAAAATTAAAAAGAGAAGCAGAAAATTTATGAAAATGATTAACTTGTACAAAACATACCAAACAAAATCTAAACCATTTTTATAGCTTTTTCCTTGTTGGCCATATTGCTGACAAAGATGTATATAATTGTGTGATAATTTTAATCTATACAACAGGGGACTGATTGGGCAAAAACCCAATCCAGTCCCCTACCCAAAATTATTAAATTGGTTAAACAGAGAATTTAGGAAAATGATTATACAAAACAAACACTATTTTACAACTTTCCTCCTAACACCAGAGCCCAAATGCAATTTCAGGGTCACCAACCCTGCTCTGAATTTGCATCCTGTGCTTGAAATGAGTTGCAGATTCTCGTTACTTTAATGGATCTAGATGTTTACATGGCACTACAATTCATCAGCAGAGTTGCGACTTGGTCACAGAGCCACCCTTGCCCTAGGGTAGGATCGTTGCAGGGCAGCTTTTCGACCAGCATGCCAGCAGCCATCTCTGGTCTGGGAAGATTAGTGAAAGTGTCATTGATGATTGGTGCAATCATGATAAACTCCAGATCCACGCGCCTTCTGGAATTCTGCAGCATCATCATATCTTTGGGTCACCAGGTCAAGATTAGCCTTGTGTACATGAGGAATGTGTGAGAATGACTGTAAAGTGTTCAAGGTGGCATGCATGCTTCAACACTTGTCGCATATTCAAAATGTCTCTTTTTCAACGGTGTGCTGCCTTGACATCTTCTTGTAATTATAATAGTATTATTAATACTATTAATATTAACAATTACGAAAAGTAAAATATTATCAATGAAAATCTTGTAATTACACAGCAAGATTTGTTCCACATTTTGAATTCTGATTAAAATATTTATAAGCTAAAATAAAAATATCAATGAATACAAGTAAAAAAATAGTACCTCTGGTTAGTTATTAACACCTTTTCCCAAACCAAACCAAGCAACAACGTTCACATTTTGTCGCCTTGGACTCTGTCAAAAAATAAATTGTTTTTCCAAGAAAAAAAAATCATTCGCATCTGTCCTACCAAAAAAAAACCAATAGGATAAATAATTAATGTTTACGCATCGATCAAATGACAAACTTTTATTTTATTTTTTTTCTTGTAAAAAATGTATAAAAAAAACTCGAAAAAAAGAAGCAGAGGAAAAGATGGTGAAGAAGTAAAAGGGTAAGTGTTTTAAGGATGGTGGTGGTGGTTATCTCCTGCCACTCATTGTCACTCTAGTTTAAATGAAAAGTCTAGTTAACATTAAGTTAAGTTTGGATGGAAGGTCTGTGTTCAGTTCGTTATGAAAAAACTTGTCAATCTTGACCAAAGAAATACAAATAAGGAAATTGTTTGCATAAAAAACTATGAACCTTTCTTATATATATGTATATTATCTTTAGTTTTACAAATATATTCGAATTTTTAATTGAATTTAATTGGATAGAATTAAGAGTGATTATTATTGGTATATATATTTAAAAAGGAAAAAAATAGAATATTGTTATTTTATGTTGTGATCCATTTATTACATATTTACATATTATATACAAACGTTATCTAAAAAAAAGCAATTGAAAAAAATTACTGGAATTAAATAGTCACTGCAGATCTATAGTAATATAAAATTTGAATTTACATAGTAAAAAAAAAATTTTATAATCGAATGTCTTACATCCTTGCTTGAAAGGAAACAAAAATGTGGGACGGCCATCCTATTTATATTTTTTTTTTGAATTAATAAAATAGACTATTGTCTTGACCTGAGTGATGTCGTTGTGTGAGTAAATCACACGAAGCTCACTGTCATATAATATCTATATTCGTGTTACATTCCGTATATTTATTAAAAATTATTTTGATATTTCGCATTATTTATTTGGAAGGAATTAATAATCCCAAATGGGATAATTCGCCCAGACTGGGATATTAATTAATTAAACATGTATATAAGGAACAAGAATTCGCTGTACTTTAAAAGTGACTTTGTAATAAGTTAACTTAATAGTG
>CAUDNR010000549.1:0-28466 GCA_958430865.1 Entrophospora sp. SA101
TTTTTGGCATTTTTGGACAGTTTTGGCATTTTTTGGCATTTTTGTCAGTTTTGACATTTTGGCATTTTTGGCATTTTTGGCATTTTTGGACAGTTTCGGCATTTTTTGGCATTTTTGTCAGTTTTGACATTTCGGCATTTTTGGCATTTTTGGCATTTTTGGCATTTTTGACATTTTTGGCATTTTTGGACAGTTTCGGCATTTTTTGGCATTTTTGTCAGTTTTGACATTTCGGCATTTTCGGCATTTTCGGCATTTTCGACATTTTCGGCATTTTCGACATTTTCGGCATTTTCGACATTTTCGGCATTTTCGACATTTTCGGCATTTCGACATTTCGGCATTTCGGCACTATGTAGGAGGTTTTACCTTTCGGCATCAGGCTAAGCGAATTTTGTCAGGCAACCTTATGATGATGATGAAAGTAATTTAGAGGATGTTGATGATAGCGAAAATATTTCTTTAGATTCTTCTGTAGATACAATTTTAGATAATCTTTTATCATTGTTTAACACTTCATAAGTTTATTATTATTTCATTAAAAACATTCGTTGAATTTTACAAATACAAAATAAAATTTTAAACTTTAAATTTGTTAATGATCGTCATTTAAAATTGACCAATCACAGAGAAAGCCCGCTATGCTGATGATAATATATATAAATAAAGTTGTAACGTTTCGTTTTAATTTAACGCGTTACGCGAAATAAATTTTGTATTACTGTGCCACATTTCATATTCGCAATTAACAAAAAAGAACTGTTACACTTGGGCTGTTTCTATTGTCCATGCTTCATATTATTAATTACTACAATGCAGGTCATCTGTAATCAAATAGTAACAACTAGTCAGCTTCAAAATACTGAAACAAAAAATTTTTATACCATTTTTAAAAGGCTAACTGATAAGTTTTATTGTTCATGACTTAAGCTTCAAAACTTATTGGCTAATTTTTTTAAAACTAAAAATTGGCAGAACCTTAGCATTTGAAAGTTCCAAATTTTGTTATATATACTTTTAAGAAGTAGATTTCGTGTAACAATTTTTTTTTTCATAGAATATTTTCTATAGTGGCAATCATCTAAAGACATCATCAAATGTTGCCAATCTTTAAGTGCTGATACTTTATTAAATATGGGCTATTTTACCAAAAACTCTCTATTTTTGCAATATTCTAGACATGAAAAATAATGTAATAGAAATTTTTTTTGAGTTATTTAATTAAAAAAAAAGTTATAATGGTTTAAAGTTGGGTAACTTTGCTATTTTATTTGAAATTTCGGCAACTATATATCTAAACTGCAATTTACAGATTATTTACCAATTATTCACGTGACAAAGTCACAGATCTTTTACAAATTTGGATTTATTTTATATATTGGATTCTTTATAAAGCAAGATCAGCATTAAAATTTTCGGCAAGTGGCGCAGCACGTAATGTCTTTAGATGATTCGCACCATATATGACTTTTTATATTAATATGTGTGGTCAACTATGTTTGTGTTTATTGAAATTTGTAACACCCCAACGCAGTGTTGTGCAATTGGAACATTGTAACACTATTGGAATGTTCCAATGTGGTTCCAATGTAGACCTTCAATTGATATTGACCAATAAAAATTGTGTGGGTGTCACTGTAATTGAATTTCATTAGTTAACTCCATTGGAACCACATTTGGAACATTCCAATTCCAATTGGAATTTGTTTAAATGTTCCAATGAAATTTTATTGGAACCATAAATGGCACAACACTGCCCCAACGAATGAGGCCGAAATCGATTTCCAAATTTGGTAAAATCCCTAACTGTAATTAGGTATTTCATAAGCTTATACAATTCCTTCTTGCTCAGCAATTGGCCACACAAATGTGAAATAATTTGAAATGGTGCCAACTGATATTTTTTTTATTGTTAAAGTTCAACTTGCATTGTTGTTGTTGTTGTTGTTGTTGTTGTCATCGTCTTTGTTGTTGTCATCGTCATTGTTATCTTCGTTGTCATTGTGATTAAAATAATGGTGTAACAAATATTTTGGAATTTTTATAATATGACAATTGCAAGTATTTGAAGATAATCAGAACCAAGAAATCTTGTTGTTAAAACTTTCAAATTCCAAGCTATTGGCATTTAATTTGCATATATGTTTCCATAATATCTTGCGTATATACCGATCTTGCTTTGATTATGTTACCGAGTATTATGAAGATCTCTGGAATCCATGTAATGAATGAGTTTGTATATTTGATCATTTATTTTATAAGATAAAGTGTATCGTTATTGGCTAGCCGCCCATAATGCTAGTGTCACGAGGGTAAATTTATTATTTGACATAATTAAATTGTGATGAAATAGAATTAATAATTGGCCAATCTTAATAATGATTTAACCATTTTTAATTATTTGCAGTCAAGGAAAGGAATTATTATTATTTAAAAGTATTTCGAGTTAACTTTTATTAATTTATAAAGTATAATATTTAGTATTTTAAATTTCTTATAAAAAAAATTTTAAATCATAGAAATGAAATACATAGTAATAGTAATAATAAAAACATACAAATTTTTCCTTATATATTTTTCTTAATTTAAAAACTGTTCACGAATAAACATAATTATGCTTAGAAACCCACCCCCAAAATGAATCGCGTAAATTCGAATAAAATAAAATAAAAAACAAAATGAAAAATAGAATTATTATTACGGATAAATTTTTTTCGATTATTAATTTATTGAAATTTTTTTTTTAGAAAATGTTAGTTGTTGTCGTTGCCACACGACTATTACCAACACCATCGCTATTATTATCATCAATATAATCATCATCAATCATTATATTTTTTGATAATTGATTATTTCTAGAGATTGAATCATTATCACTGCCAATGTTAATTGGACGATTATTATGACTTGAACCATTTAATCGACTAGAATCAATATCAATAATTAAACCTCTCAATAGCTTAACTTCGCTCTCAAGTTCTTTAACTCTACACTCAAGAAATTCAGCTTTCTCTGTCATCTCCCTAGCTATACGTTCTAATTCTTGTTCCTTCATTCTCCTTTTATTACGAAATTTTGCCGATGCTAATGTGTTACGTCGACGTTTTTCATCGTCAGTTGGGTTAGTTACTTTCGGTAAATAGCTTGGATCATCACAATTATGATTTGGATATTGATACGGACTTGGTGGAGTTATCGTTGTTGTCGTTGCAGAAGTAGAAACTGAAGAAGTTGAAGAAGATCGTGTCGTTCTTGTTCTTGTTCTTGTTCTTGTTCTTGACGAAGATGGTGATGGCGATAATGGTGTCAATGACGATGAACTTGAGCTTGTTTCTGATAAATCTGATGATGTTGCAGTAGACATAGTTGCGGTAGTTGCGGGCGAGACAATTGTGGTAGGAGATATTAATGGTGTTGTTATAGGAATTTTCTGAGCTATGGAGGGAGATAAAATGCACTCTGGTGTTAACAAGTAATTATTCTGAATTAAGGGACGTGATGGTGTTTCTGCAACCATCACATTGGGAAAATAATTCATTGCGGATGCAGTTGTGGTGATAGAGGCAGGAGATGTTTGTTGTTGTAGTACTAGATAAGCATTATTTAACAATTGTTGATATTGATACTGAGATGGTATTAAAACATTATTATTGTTGTCGTTGTCGTCATTGTATTCCCCAAGAAATTTGTCAACAATATTTAAATTTGGCGGCATTTTTTGCAACTTTTCATTAACATTGACATCGGCATTAACATTAATATAATCATCGTCAACAATAGCATTAACATTAAGATTGTCATTAGCATCGGCATCGTTAACGAAAATAATGTCATCATAAATCTCGGTGCTTTCACCAGTAATAGTAGTTGTGTCATTTAATGTCATATTTGCGAGCTTATATTATGATATGTACATGTATAGGTATTTATTTACAATCGCAGAAAATTTTTCTTTTATATTTTCAAAACAATTTAACAAAAAAAATTTCTCTTTTTATATTTAATTTTTTTTTTTTCATAATTATATTTATTTATCTCATCACATAACTATCTCTAAAATTGTGCAATTTAATGACGGATCATATATGTAGATCCGAGGCAAAATGTGTATTTATTCCTCTTCTAAAAAAATGAACTTCATCTCTGGATTTGAAGTATGCCGGGGTTTATAAGATGTGTGTGGTTTTATTGAATATTCTATCGAGATTCTTTAAATAGTTAATGTTAGGATACCTTCTCGGAAAAGAGTAAACTTATATTTTAGGTAACATTTATCAAATTCTAATTCATTAAATCGGAAATGGAAACCAAATATGGACTCTCATTGTTAATATTAATTAGGAGTATGATATATACAAAAGTGAGAGGAGACACTGATTGTTTTTACTCACCTCAAAAACTTTTCTGTTTGGGGCATATGACATTAATTAAAATTTATTGCTGGTTAAACCCAATATAATATTATCTTCCACAAGATGGATGATATCATTTGGAGTTAAATGTCGAAATATATTATTTCTTATAAGATTTAATGATGAAACCCTTTGCTGGATGTCCTTATGCATTATTAAAAATCTCATATGACATTGATAAAATCTCTTACATTTTTTGCATATATCGTATTCTCTCGAATATAAGCACTATGTTGGGCGGTGCTTATACTCGAGAGATTTTTGTGTTACTCATTTCAATTTTTTCCCCACAAAAGTTAATCGCCCCATCATACTCTCTGTCTCCAAGTTTTCCAATATGCAAACAACATGGTTAATTTTAACTGGCGTCATTTTACTATTGATCTCTTGTTGGCAGAAAGAAAAGGAATAACTTGAATCACAAGAATTATAAGATGATGATGGTTCTAGAAAAGAGTAGTCAAAATAAAAAACTTTCTTGCCTTTTGTTTATTATGCAAAATAAGAAAATCAATATTTTTCTATTTTTTTTTTTTTTTTTTGCAAATTATAAGTGTTGCTTAATGTTTGAGTGATTATATTTAAGAGAATCTATAATATTTTATTTAGTATTTCGTGTGCTATAACAAAATAATTCAAAGGAATAGTTCAAGCTCTCGACAATGAGTTAAGAATAACCCTAAATTTTAAATCTTAAATAATCTTAATAAACAAGCTTGTCAACATTGTATGTTCTGAATTTCGAAGGTTGTCCGAAGAGTTATCTTTTGGCAGAGCAAAAAATGATTAGGGTGCCATACTTGTAAAAATGCAATTTAATTGCATGATAAATTCACGACTGACGTCAAATCGATACTGTGATATTTGGTAAATGGTATATATCTTTTTTACTTTTGTTTTTAAGATCGAAATTAAAATATTAAATTTTGTCGCTATCTTTTTTTCTATAAATAATTGTTCTTACAAACAGCAGCATTAGCAAGTATGGTGGAAATTCATCGTTATTTTTGCGTTTGAACACCAATTAAATCTGCAAAACTACTGAGTATATAGACATTCAGTACTGTACTCTTTTGCACTCCTTTACTGTATGGTCAACAAAAATATAAATTTTTTTAAAAAAGTCATACACCAACATACAGTACACAGCAGATCATACAGTACAGGAATGCAAAAGAGTACAATACTTAATGTCTGCTGACTGAAATCTACTATGTGATAAAAGTTCCTTCGTTGTAAAATATCTACTTTCTATTTTTAGAGTGGTATGTGCTGCAGATTTTTAACACTTCTGAAGGAAATTCTACCATATCAGGCAGGACTTATCATTATAAATTGTTCCAGCTTTATTTTACACAATGACTTATGTTTTATCTCTAGCATTTTGATCAAAATAATAGCTCTATATAATTTGAAATGCCCGAAGCCTTTTATCTATTATTGTATTACCAAGGCAATTGGATCAATCCATGCTCCAAAAGAAATAGCATGACGTGATTTTTTTTTTTGAAAAAGCTTGACCCTTTCAATCTTCTTAAATATCTAAAATACGCAAAACATCTTTTCTTGATCGAATATTTATTGCGCTTTTAATATTTTTCAGATAATTAAAACACTTGTTGGCAAATGAATTATAAGGACCTACATATTTTGCGAACCTTTGTTTCTCGATTTTAATGTTATGTATAGTAGTGAGTGATATCAGCCGTTAAAAACCTTGACTGGGTAGACCGATAAACTCATAGCCGGCTAAGGACTTATATATAAATTTTTTATTTTGGATACATATTTATATAAATAACAAAAAAAATCAAATTCAAATAAGAAAAATAAGAATCATTCAAGAAATTTGAATTTTCCTTTAAAAAAATAATATTATGAATATTATTTTGCTAATTCTGTATTTTTCTTTGCAAGTAAATTTCAGCTGATAAAAACAACCTCTCGGATAGCACTGAGCTCGCCGGTATTTCTAAGTGAATTCTTGCTTGTACGGTAAAACCAACTTTTTTGGTTTTACCAAACAATTGGATAAAAATTTTTGTAACGTTAAATAAAAATCTTTTCTCTGATTTTATTTTGTAATGCACATTAAGCAATTGAAAAGGTTAGCTAATAAAATTGTCAATTGTTTGATATCAAAAAGGTTTATTTATCTTTTGTTTAATTATCATCAAAAAACAATGATAAAGTTGACTTCTGAGAAGTTCCAGAAAAATTTTTTACAGAAAATTAGCCGGCCAAGTCATTTTAAAATTCTTTGGCAGGCTGATATCACCAATGTATAGATCACCCTCCTTTATTACGATAGGTTGTACTATCAATTGTCATAATTGTATTAAAAAAAGGTGAACATACAATCATTTTGAAAGTTTTACAATCGGTTATGTTGAAAACCCGTCTTTCTCGACTTTCTCTAAAAGATTTCGTGGAAGGTGCATTTCACAAGTCATAAAATTAATCTAATAGGATTTAGGCACAAATCATCAAAACGGAAAGAAAAAGATGTGACTATTCTTATGCAGAATAACATTAAAATTGTTTAATTAAAAACCATCCTCAAATTAAATATTTATAATAAAGGTTACAACTTTGAAATTTGGAATTTATGACGCTATATAAAAAAGATAAAAAACGAACGTTCTAAACTTTGCCCAAGTTAAAATTCTCACACACATCCTGCGATTTTTAAATTGCTTTGATTATTTTATAATGATTTTCCAAGTTTATTCTCGAAATTAGTATAAAAAATAAATTAAAGATGAACATGGCCAAGCGGTTATCTGTTTTTCCTACGGATTCCATAAGGATTAATAGATCATCAGCAGCAAAACTAATTTCAAAGCAACAAGAATAGTGATAGCAATAAATCAAATATTTTTTTTCTTTCCATATTTTGTTGCAAATATTTACTTGCTTAACTCGTCAAAATTTTTAAACGCATATCTGGTACAGTATATCAAAATAATTCTAAATTTATATTAGAATGAATTTTAAAAGCCATCGACTTTTTTTATCCTGTCAAAATTTAACAATCAAAGTTGCGATATAAAAATTTTCTACTATTGCTCCCACATAAATTTTCATAGAATATTGTCAAATAAATACATTTTGAAGGAAATGCAATAAAGCTCTATAAAAAAATTCTGTGCAGAAATCATATATAAAAAAAAATACAGAAAGCATACTAATTCTGAATAGCGCGGGAAAATGTATTCCATATTTTTTCTATAGTTAACGCATCACTTCTTGAAAATATACTGAATGCAAAGTAATTTTGTAAATAAACCTACAATTAATCATCTGGTTCCAAACTATCTAAATCAATTGTTTCATTATTAAAATATATTCAATATCTGTGTATAAGTTTCTGTTTGATAGATGAAGTATTTATAGTATAACTAGGCATAAATTGATCGTTGGATCTCTGCAAATCTCTTGATGGTGATACTTTTAATCGGTTAACCATGTAAAATAATTCCTTAATCTTTGGTTCATTATTGTTTTTTAATACTCCCACATCCTCCCAATAATCAAATGGAGATGGAGGTTATATTGCACTGGATGTTGTTTATCCAAGTCATGTACCGTATCCTGGAGATCTTCTAAGTGATAAATGTGTACTTTATTGATTACACTATCAATAGGGTTTATTCAAGAAATTTCCATGAATGGACAGTATGCAAAGTAGCTGTGTATCAAACTGTAGATTTTTTAAAGAACTAATACTGCTTCAGAACAGGAAATTCAATGTCATGAGGTGAAGTTAAAATTCTTGAGATAAATTTGTAATCTTATTTCTTGTGATGCTTTAAAATATAAATGATGGTGGAGTTTTGAAATTCTACTAGATGTGATATCTATTTGGGATCCGACAATTACAATTACTTTACCAATGAGTTAAAGGATTAACAAGAATCCATTCAGTTGCCATAAGGTATAATTGGTTTGCTTTCAGATAAAGATAGAGCTCAGAATATTTTTTTCTAGTATTGAAATTATAATTACTATATCAAATTTTTTTAATAAAAATATATGAATATAAAATAAAGACTTTCTCCATTGAGTCATTTTAAAACACCGCTGTTTGTTATCTGTAAAAATTTTGATGTCTATGTTATGTTGCATGAAATTCAAATTAGCCCAAATTTATAATTACAATTTCAAATTCACATGATTAATCTAACTCGCAACAATATATATAAGATATTGGGCGTGCGATGGACAATTTCAGTGACACCCAAGATGTCATGATATTGGTTGCTGTGCGCCCAATATCTTCTACGTAAATTAGTTTTAAATTCCATGAAACAAAAAATTATTTGAAAATATTATCATTTAAATAAACATATTCCAACAATTTTAATAGCTACGGCCATACATAGTGAAAACCACCGGAACCCGTCCGATCTCCGAAGTTAAACCACTAATGGCCCAGTCAGTACTATGGTTGGGGACAACATGGGAATACTGGGTGTCGTAGCTTTTTTTTTATTAATTTTATAAATAAAAAATAGTTAATATTAATGATTTTCTGTGGTGATGTTGTATGTGAAATTGAAATATTATGGAGTGAAGTGAAATTCTGATTGGCTAATTTGAATTTCACATACGTGAATTGAGAATTCACATAATTTCATTTTCATGTAATATACAACAGTAAATGCTAAAAACGCTATATACGTTAAACAAATTTGAAATTTATTCCTTTTTTGGCATTATGTCTGATTATGCAGGCAAAAAATCAGAGAAAATGAAACAATATACAAATCTTGAAATTTTCAAGTTTCTAATCCTTGTACTTGTGACGGATTGTATATATATATAGTACATTAACTTTATATTTTCCGTGCTCCATGCAGCGAACCAATCTCCACGCTATTAATTATTTATACTACTGATTGTAAAGGTGTATATAGTTACTTAACATTTTATTATTATTTATAATGTTTTTGATTCATTCTATATTTATTTATTAAAAAAATTTTATTTTCACAACTAAATCACTAAATTGTGACTAGTTGAATATAAACAATACAATACCTAATAGTACCTATAACGATTATTATAATTTTACTAAAACTTTGTTTATTGTCATTGTTTGTTGTTATTCAAACAAAATTCGTAAATTGAATTCAATCACACGATAATAATAATAATAAATATCCATATGGGAAAAAGCGGTGATTCGCAGATCTAATTTAGATATTAATATTAATATGCAATTTAAAAACGTGTAATTGGTACATTATAGCTGTTGTGAAAATTTGATTTTTTTTTACACAAATTATTATCTTCCTTTTCTGCTCTGTAAAAAATTTTACGTCTCTATTATTTTCAGTATAACGAAAAAAAATCAATTTGAAAATAAAAAATCTTTATTTGAGGAACTTAAATAATAATGTAACAAATGTCCTTTAATAACAAATGTCTGAAATTTTAACAAATTATTTTATTTACTATGATTCCCAATTAAGACTGCAATTTAGCCGTGCATAGATTCGTTTAGAAATTTTAGGAAAAAAAAATTTTAATAAATAAATATATAGATAATAATAAAATGTTAAGTAACTATATATGCCTTTACAATCAATAGTATAAATAATTAATAGCGTGGAGACCGGTTCGCTACACGGAGTACGGAAATATAAAGTTGATGTACTATATACAAATACAATTCGTCACAAATACAAAGATTAGAAACTTAAAAATTTCGAGATTTGTAGTTTCATTTTCTCTGATTGATTTTTTGTCTGCATAATCTAAACCAAAAAGGAATAAAATTTCAGAATTTATTTTACGGCGTTTTTAGCACGGATGGAATTATTAGTATTAACTATTTTTTATTTAAATATTAACGGTCAGAGTACATTTCCCGCCGATATATAGGAGGTTGTAAAACATAGTAACATTCTATAATCGAATGTCCTCACACCCTCGTTTGATACCCTTGCTGTGTAGCAACCACCACCAAATTTGAGATGTAACTTTTTTATCATATGTATCTGCTTTAAGAAAATTTTTAAGGCAGGTTGTTAATAAAACCAAAAATAATCTGACCCTTAAAGCCAAATTGTGCCTTTATATTCATATACATAAAATTTTGTTTGTTGTGTCCAATTGCAAGTATAAGTAGAAATAAATGTCCAAATATTACATTATTACAGATTTTTGATCACTTAGGTATGTCTTTTATAGTAAAATCATTTATTTTAAAAGTAGATATTAAAATTTTCTTTACCTATATATATAAATAATCAGTAACGTAACTAAGGTTGCTTGCCAAAACCTCTTAGTGACTGTCAAAACTTTGTCAAAACTCTAATGAACAATTAGTAAATACCTTGTCAAACCTCTGACGATTGACAAACCTCAAATGCGAAACTCTTCCAAAACTCTAATAAACATTTAATGTGTAACTCTGTTGATTGATTTCTGGAGGAGTTTCGCCCACAACCTTAATGGTAACATTAAGTATGGTATGGTTCATGCAGATGGTATGGTATGATTTGCAAATTTTATGCAATTTATATAACATACCATACTAACTCTATATAATAACCACTGTAAGTAAGGTATTATAATTAATAACATATAACTTCAATGTAAAACTATAAGCAATAGTTGCAAACTAAGATAAATTTTTATTTAAAGATTTAATGACCTTAATCTTTGATGTTTTCTTTAAGAATTATATCACACAATTTATTCTCTAATTGAATTCCTTTTTCTAACAAAGAAATAAATTGCTCTTGTTTGGCTAAATTTCTGTCTCTTGTGTTCCGGTCACTAAAGCTCCGAACGAATCAATGAAATTCGAGCTGATTCGAATCACCTAATTTTTAATTCAAATCAATTCGAATTGTACCCTATTCTATTCGATTTGATTCTAACTGGTTCGAATATTAAATATATAATTTGATTCGAACTGGTTCGATTCAATTTGATTTGAACTGATTCGAGATGTTTCATTTCAACTCGATTCGAACTAGTGATGGTGGCCGAAACTACGCTTAGTAGGCCGAATTTGCCGAAATTAATTGGCCTAAACTTTGACGAAAATAATTTTAATGGCTGAAATTGGGAGTTTTTAAAAACCGTAGATTGATTTAGATACTTATTATATGTATTGGACGAAACTACCTTTTTTTCAAAAACAGTTTCGGCTACCATCACTAAATAATATCCTTTATCAATTAAAAAATTTAAAATATACACAATCTTGGTTTAGCAGATAGTATGGGTAATTAGAAAAATTCGTTATTATTATATTCAAACCTTGTCACAGCGGACTATAATAATAATTAAATCTTATCAACGGATTTTTAAAATTTTTTGTTCACATTAACATATTGATATAAAAACATAAAATTTTTCTATGACTATATCAAGAAATCCGTTATATTGAGAAGAATTTTATTATTTTTATCATTATTAAACCTCAATCTGTTATTATCCATTAAATTGAGGTACACTACATTGAGATTCATTGTATTTAATATGTATGACATTAAGAAAAATTTAGGAATCCGGTTTGATTCGAATTGAATCGAATCGAGTCACAAATCAAATCGAATCGAAACAAATCACTCTAGAATTCGATTCGATTCGATTCGTTCGGAGCCTTAGTAATGTAACTGCCAGTCACATTACTGGTAAAGTTGTGGTGAAACAGAAACAACAATTTCAGAATTTATTTTACGGCGTTTTTAGCACGGATGGAATTATTAGTATTAACTATTTTTTATTTAAATATTAACGGTCAGAGTACATTTCCCGCCGATATATAGGAGGTTGTAAAACATAGTAACATTCTATAATCGAATGTCCTCACACCCTCGTTTGATACCCTTGCTGTGTAGCAACCACCACCAAATTTGAGATGTAACTTCTTTATCATATGTATCTGCTTTAAGAAAATTTTTAAGGCAGGTTGTTAATAAAACCGAAAATAATCTGACCCTTAAAGCCAAATTGTGCCTTTATATTCATATACATAAAATTTTGTTTGTTGTGTCCAATTGCAAGTATAAGTAGAAATAAATGTCCAAATATTACATTATTACAGATTTTTGATCACTTAGGTATGTCTTTTATAGTAAAATCATTTATTTTAAAAGTAGATATTAAAATTTTCTTTACCTATATATATAAATAATCAGTAACGTAACTAAGGTTGCTTGCCAAAACCTCTTAGTGACTGTCAAAACTTTGTCAAAACTCTAATGAACAATTAGTAAATACCTTGTCAAACCTCTGACGATTGACAAACCTCAAATGCGAAACTCTTCCAAAACTCTAATAAACATTTAATGTGTAACTCTGTTGATTGATTTCTGGAGGAGTTTCGCCCACAACCTTAATGGTAACATTAAGTATGGTATGGTTCATGCAGATGGTATGGTATGATTTGCAAATTTTATGCAATTTATATAACATACCATACTAACTCTATATAATAACCACTGTAAGTAAGGTATTATAATTAATAACATATAACTTCAATGTAAAACTATAAGCAATAGTTGCAAACTAAGATAAATTTTTATTTAAAGATTTAATGACCTTAATCTTTGATGTTTTCTTTAAGAATTATATCACACAATTTATTCTCTAATTGAATTCCTTTTTCTAACAAAGAAATAAATTGCTCTTGTTTGGCTAAATTTCTGTCTCTTGTGTTCCGGTCACTAAAGCTCCGAACGAATCAATGAAATTCGAGCTGATTCGAATCACCTAATTTTTAATTCAAATCAATTCGAATTGTACCCTATTCTATTCGATTTGATTCTAACTGGTTCGAATATTAAATATATAATTTGATTCGAACTGGTTCGATTCAATTTGATTTGAACTGATTCGAGATGTTTCATTTCAACTCGATTCGAACTAGTGACGGTGGCCGAAACTACGCTTAGTAGGCCGAATTTGCCGAAATTAATTGGCCTAAACTTTGACGAAAATAATTTTAATGGCTGAAATTGGGAGTTTTTAAAAACCGTAGATTGATTTAGATACTTATTATATGTATTGGACGAAACTACCTTTTTTTCAAAAACAGTTTCGGCTACCATCACTAAATAATATCCTTTATCAATTAAAAAATTTAAAATATACACAATCTTGGTTTAGCAGATAGTATGGGTAATTAGAAAAATTCGTTATTATTATATTCAAACCTTGTCACAGCGGACTATAATAATAATTAAATCTTATCAACGGATTTTTAAAATTTTTTGTTCACATTAACATATTGATATAAAAACATAAAATTTTTCTATGACTATATCAAGAAATCCGTTATATTGAGAAGAATTTTATTATTTTTATCATTATTAAACCTCAATCTGTTATTATCCATTAAATTGAGGTACACTACATTGAGATTCATTGTATTTAATATGTATGACATTAAGAAAAATTTAGGAATCCGGTTTGATTCGAATTGAATCGAATCGAGTCACAAATCAAATCGAATCGAAACAAATCACTCTAGAATTCGATTCGATTCGATTCGTTCGGAGCCTTAGTAATGTAACTGCCAGTCACATTACTGGTAAAGTTGTGGTGAAACAGAAACAACATGATGACTTGGCTCACTTTTCTGACGATAGAGCAAATCACTTTACAAACCAAAGAAGTATTTGAATTTAAAAGAAATATCGACAGAAAGTGACTTCTATACTTTTAAAATTTGCTTCTCCGGAAATCATTTGACAGAGTTTCGACAGGTTACACATTAATTGTTTATTAGATTTTCAGCAGAGTTTCGCATTTGGGGTTTTGTCAATCGTCAGAGTTTTGACAAGGTATATACTAATTGTTCATTAGAGTTTCGACAGAGTTTTGACAGAGTTTTGACAGTCACTAAGAGGTTACGGATACATCCGAATATTTCTACTATTATGAAGTACAAACACTAAATGGACCTTATTTATTATTATTATTTATACAATAAAATCTTAGAATTGGGTGTTAAAGAAAAAAATTTTAATATAAAATCTCTATTATTTATTTTATAAGCTATTACTTTGAAACATTAATTTAATATTTAATATTAAAAAAAAATCTATGATAATATTTTGTTGTGTCTATTTGATCCAAAGATTTAAATGTAAATTTGATGTTGAAAGCAAAATAAATTGGGAAATTGTAAATAGCATTTCACTAATTTATAAATCTAATCATTGTTTAATAAATAAATTTTATTAACTTTTTCTCCAGACGGGAGAATTACTTTATGAATGATTACTTTAGAATCTAATGCAAAAGTCTGATCATTGTCTTTTTTAATATTAATATTATCAAAGATATTTCTATTATCTACTATAGCTTTAGTATTATTATCTGAAATAATTTCAATATTGGTAGCATTTTTTCCATTTTTATTTTCATTTTTATTATGAAGTTGCTGATTTAATTCTCTGTCTTTTTCATCAATATTAACAACATTATTAATTACTTCATTAGATTTATTTTTTTTTTTATATAAAATAAGAATAGCAATAAAAGCAATGATGAATGCACCAGATGTAACTGATCCAATAATTATAGCTAGCTTAAATTTATCATCGGCAGTTTGTTCAGTAGAAACACTAGTAGTGGTTGTAACTGTTGAAGGATCAGCACTGATGGTGGTTGGAGTTTGTTGATCAGTAATAACACTGGAGGTGGTTGTAGTTGGTTGATTAGGAACAACACTGGTGGTGACTGGAGTTGGAGCTGGAAATGTGTCCAACCATTTATAATTATATTTGTCACCAATATCTAATATTATAATATTAGAATAATACGCATAGGTTTTTGGGACAGTAGTATACATCCTACCTATTATTATTATTATTATAAACAAATATAAATTAAATTAAATATAAATAAATAATATATTTTATGTAAGAATTTTAAAAATGATTATTATAAGTTACCAAATGAGATTATCATGAAATCTTTATATAAAACTGAAGCATGCCCACCATGTAATTTACCAATCAGGTCAGCAGGATAAGTAATATTTGTTGGAACAGTCCATTGAAAAGGAGATTTTGTTGTGTCTAATATTGCTATTTTGTCTGGTTGAACAGTACCACCATATACAATTATTCTTCCATCAGGTGCTAAAAATAAATGTATATATATATATTATTTATGTATTAATTAAATAATAAAAAATGATAATTAATTTTTACCTAATACTGAAGAATGACCTAGATGTTTGGAAGGTGGATCACCAATTGTTGTCTAATATAATAGAAATAGAAATATTTATTGATTGTTATTAATTGAATTATCAACAACCATATATAACTTACACTTTTAGACCATGAATTTTGAATAATGTTATATTGGTATATCTAAATAAATACAATAAATTATTACTCTTTTGATTTTAATAAAATGACAATAGTAAATAATAATAAATCATAACATTTACGATAGTTATATCATCTCCAAAAGAAATTATGGTTTCATCATTCAACAGATGAGAACTGAAATCATACAAACTTGTTAAAGGTGGACCAACATTACTTGGTGTTAGTGTTGTAAATATCAAATTTCTAGTATCAAATTTATATATATTTGGATCATTGTATGCTATTATATATGTGTTTCCATAATTATCTTGTGTAAATTTTGTTGTGCTAACCTTATTTAGTTGTAATTGATCATCAAGGGTCATTGGAATCCACTTATCAAATAAATTTATATTTATTGAATAAACTATGGATCCATAAGCTACAGAACCAGGTACTGCACCTCTAGACCCAGCTATAACATAAAGTGTATCATTATTAGCTCCTCCTAATGCTAATGATGCAGCATCAAATGAAGGTATTACTGGGTTTGGAAGAATTTGTTTTATTGGTAGTGGTTTGAGTGAAAATGGTGTGGATAAATCTAGATAAATAATTTGGTCTGGTCTCTTAAAGTTATCAGAAACTCCTCCAAAAAAATAAAGTTTATCATTTAATATAAATGGAACATGATTTACTATATTTAATAATTGACCAGAAACCAAAAAATTGAAATTATCTGATAAAAGTAAATTGAAAATTATTAGTATTAATAAAAAATGATTCATTAAAATAGCCATTTTTTTTTGTTTTTTTTAAAAAAAAAATTACGAAAAAAAAAATTATTTAGAATACATAGTATATATATAAAGTAAAATAAAAACAAAACAATCCGCCTTTATTATATTTCTCAAAATGAATGAAATTTGTAAACATTAATATATTAACCTTGTGTTATACTGCTGTAAAAGTACACAAATTATTATTATTGTCGTTCTTGTCCTTCTCTACAAATGTGTTTTTCAATTATTTTGTTTAGATTAATATGTTAATATAATAATTCTGTTTGGATGTAGATTTTGAAGGGAAAAATAATTTTACATTCAAGAAAAAAGTTTGATTTTTATTTATACTAGATACGTAATATTAATTGGTGGAACTTGAAAAAATAGTAAAAAAGGCATAAAAAAATGAGGATAATTACAAACAACATTTCTCATCAAAGAATTAATTTTAGCTTGGAAACCATGTCTACTTAATAATAATAAAATTTCCAGATATTTTCAAAACCGTGATTTTGCAGTATCCCCCTTTCTATTGTCCACACCCCATATATGAACGTAGTTATGAAAAAGGTCAGAGCCTATTGTAGCTTCTTGAACCAGGAAACAAAGTGACATGGTGGAACATATAGTAATGCTATCTACATCATAGGAATAAGCCAACGTTGTTAGTATCATAAAAACAAAGTATAGTACTGCAAGATGGATCTTGATTTTGTAGTATAAATTGGAGTGCTGCAAGTTGCATTTTGGTAATTGTAAGAAAAAGATAAATTATATATATAACACCACAAACTACCAAGGTGTGATTCACTGAGAGTTTACCTCAACTCGAAAAGTAGCTTTAATTACCCATCCAGTCCTCATGGCTAATAAAGGATTAGTGTTGGTCATCAAAATTGTTTGAAGAGACGAAGGTCAAAACTGAAATTAAAATTATATGTCAAGACCAAATCAAAAGTCAAAAGTCAATCGACTTATGGCGGAACCTTTTGACTTTTGCACAGTTGTGAAACTTACCTCCATGTTCAAATATTTGGAAATTTTTTGATATAACATAATAATAATACTAATTATTGGATATTCGTAATAGAATATACTCGTGGAGTTATATCCAGATACTACCCGATTATCTGTATTAATATTAATATTAATATTAATATTAATATACCAATTTTCTCTTAATATTAATATCGCGCCATGTTTGAGCAGTAGTTATTATCTGAGTTAGAACATGCATAATACAATTTAATTTATATTACTGTAGAGTTTTGAAAGTCAAAAGGCTTTACCATAAATCGAAATTAGTTTGACTTTTGATTTAGTTTTTGAAATTTTTAATTTTAGCTTTGGCTTTCGCCTTCTTCAAGTAGCTTTGGCGACAAACACTAATTTTCGTTCTTTTTTAAAGACAAAAACCAAAATCACAAAATATGTATAGTTAAAGTCCGTCAAATTCCAATTAGTTATCTGTGTCTGGCTGGTTAATCATTTCAATTGAAGAATATATTGGATGAGATTATTCCATTTATAAGATTATATCAACCAACTTTCGTGTCATTTTGATAAAGAAGCATATGAAGAATATCAACTTGTTGATAAATACCAGCCAAGACTAATACTACTTAAGAAAACTATCAAATTAAAATTAAATAGATGGTTAAAATGGATATATATATATCATAAAAATATTTGGTTGGGTCTTAAGAAGCCAGAATGATTTCTATTATAAGAAACTGTGGGTTTGTTGGAATAAAAAGACAATCTTCTAAATGATTTATATAAACCAAATAATTAGTCAAAATTTTCTTTATAATAATCAACTTTATTGTATTATTATTTTATATATAAATCTTAGATTAGTAAAGAAAAAATTAATGGTTTTTAGGGTAGTTTAATTAATATTTATCAATAAATAAAATAAAATATATAAACAAAATATTTTAAATATTTATAATCTATGTTTTGATCTGGAAACTAAGTAAATAAAAGTCATGAATTGGAAAATTATAAATTCACATTTAATCATTTAATATATAGGTGTTATTGATTTTTTTGCCAGATGGGTGAATTACCTTATGAGTGATTGTCTTAGAGTTTTTACGATTTAATGCAAAGTTCTGATTATTATTGTTGTTAATTATGATAATCTGATCATTTTGAATAGTTGCTTACCAAAGGTTCTGAAGTCCACTTATCAAATAAATTTATATTTATTGAATAAACTATGGATCCATAAGCTACAGAACCAGATACTGCACCTCTAAACCCAGCTATAACATAAAGTGTATCATTATTAGCTCCTCCTAATGCTAATGATGCAGCATCAAATGAAGGTATTACTGGGTTTGGAAGAATTTGTTTTATTGGTAGTGGTTTGAGTGAAAATGGTGTGGATAAATCTAGATAAATAATTTGGTCTGGTCTCTTAAAGTTATCAGAAACTCCTCCAAAAAAATAAAGTTTATCATTTAATATAAATGGAACATGATTTACTATATTTAATAATTGACCAGAAACCAAAAAATTGAAATTATCAAATAAAAAGAAAATTATTAATAAAAATGATTCATTAAAACAGCCATTTTTTTTTTATGAAAAAGAAATATAATTAAAATACACAGTAAATAAAAATAAATCTCCTTTATGATTTGTAAATATTAACTTTGTCTCTTAAAACAAAACAAACTATTATAGAAGTTGGAGGGTTTAAATTTATACAAATTATTTTATTATTATGCTTCAAAATGATTACTTGCTCTGAGTGCGTAAATGTGATTCCCCAATTAAGCCTGCAATTTGGCCGTGCATAGAAACTTCAGAAAAAAAAATTTTTTTAATAAATAAATATAGAATGAATCAAAAACATTATAAATAATAATAAAATGTTAAGTAACTATATACACCTTTACAATCAGTAGTATAAATAATTAATAGCGTGGAGATTGGTTCGCTGCATGGAGCACGGAAAATATAAAGTTAATGTACTATATATATATACAATCCGTCACAAGTACAAGGATTAGAAACTTGAAAATTTCAAGATTTGTATATTGTTTCATTTTCTCTGATTTTTTGCCTGCATAATCAGACATAATGCCAAAAAAGGAATAAATTTCAAATTTGTTTAACGTATATAGCGTTTTTAGCATTTACTGTTGTATATTACATGAAAATGAAATTATGTGAATTCTCAATTCACGTATGTGAAATTCAAATTAGCCAATCAGAATTTCACTTCACTCCATAATATTTCAATTTCACATACAACATCACCACAGAAAATCATTAATATTAACTATTTTTTATTTATAAAATTAATAAAAAAAAAGCTACGACACCCAGTATTCCCATGTTGTCCCCAACCATAGTACTGACTGGGCCATTAGTGGTTTAACTTCGGAGATCGGACGGGTTCCGGTGGTTTTCACTATGTATGGCCGTAGCTATTAAAATTGTTGGAATATGTTTATTTAAATGATAATATTTTCAAATAATTTTTTGTTTCATGGAATTTAAAACTAATTTACGTAGAAGATATTGGGCGCACAGCAACCAATATCATGACATCTTGGGTGTCACTGAAATTGTCCATCGCACGCCCAATATCTTATATATATTGTTGCGAGTTAGATTAATCATGTGAATTTGAAATTGTAATTATAAATTTGGGCTAATTTGAATTTCATGCAACATAACATAGACATCAAAATTTTTACAGATAACAAACAGCGGTGTTTTAAAATGACTCAATGGAGAAAGTCTTTATTTTATATTCATATATTTTTATTAAAAAAATTTGATATAGTAATTATAATTTCAATACTAGAAAAAAATATTCTGAGCTCTATCTTTATCTGAAAGCAAACCAATTATACCTTATGGCAACTGAATGGATTCTTGTTAATCCTTTAACTCATTGGTAAAGTAATTGTAATTGTCGGATCCCAAATAGATATCACATCTAGTAGAATTTCAAAACTCCACCATCATTTATATTTTAAAGCATCACAAGAAATAAGATTACAAATTTATCTCAAGAATTTTAACTTCACCTCATGACATTGAATTTCCTGTTCTGAAGCAGTATTAGTTCTTTAAAAAATCTACAGTTTGATACACAGCTACTTTGCATACTGTCCATTCATGGAAATTTCTTGAATAAACCCTATTGATAGTGTAATCAATAAAGTACACATTTATCACTTAGAAGATCTCCAGGATACGGTACATGACTTGGATAAACAACATCCAGTGCAATATAACCTCCATCTCCATTTGATTATTGGGAGGATGTGGGAGTATTAAAAAACAATAATGAACCAAAGATTAAGGAATTATTTTACATGGTTAACCGATTAAAAGTATCACCATCAAGAGATTTGCAGAGATCCAACGATCAATTTATGCCTAGTTATACTATAAATACTTCATCTATCAAACAGAAACTTATACACAGATATTGAATATATTTTAATAATGAAACAATTGATTTAGATAGTTTGGAACCAGATGATTAATTGTAGGTTTATTTACAAAATTACTTTGCATTCAGTATATTTTCAAGAAGTGATGCGTTAACTATAGAAAAAATATGGAATACATTTTCCCGCGCTATTCAGAATTAGTATGCTTTCTGTATTTTTTTTTATATATGATTTCTGCACAGAATTTTTTTATAGAGCTTTATTGCATTTCCTTCAAAATGTATTTATTTGACAATATTCTATGAAAATTTATGTGGGAGCAATAGTAGAAAATTTTTATATCGCAACTTTGATTGTTAAATTTTGACAGGATAAAAAAAGTCGATGGCTTTTAAAATTCATTCTAATATAAATTTAGAATTATTTTGATATACTGTACCAGATATGCGTTTAAAAATTTTGACGAGTTAAGCAAGTAAATATTTGCAACAAAATATGGAAAGAAAAAAAATATTTGATTTATTGCTATCACTATTCTTGTTGCTTTGAAATTAGTTTTGCTGCTGATGATCTATTAATCCTTATGGAATCCGTAGGAAAAACAGATAACCGCTTGGCCATGTTCATCTTTAATTTATTTTTTATACTAATTTCGAGAATAAACTTGGAAAATCATTATAAAATAATCAAAGCAATTTAAAAATCGCAGGATGTGTGTGAGAATTTTAACTTGGGCAAAGTTTAGAACGTTCGTTTTTTATCTTTTTTATATAGCGTCATAAATTCCAAATTTCAAAGTTGTAACCTTTATTATAAATATTTAATTTGAGGATGGTTTTTAATTAAACAATTTTAATGTTATTCTGCATAAGAATAGTCACATCTTTTTCTTTCCGTTTTGATGATTTGTGCCTAAATCCTATTAGATTAATTTTATGACTTGTGAAATGCACCTTCCACGAAATCTTTTAGAGAAAGTCGAGAAAGACGGGTTTTCAACATAACCGATTGTAAAACTTTCAAAATGATTGTATGTTCACCTTTTTTTAATACAATTATGACAATTGATAGTACAACCTATCGTAATAAAGGAGGGTGATCTATACATTGGTGATATCAGCCTGCCAAAGAATTTTAAAATGACTTGGCCGGCTAATTTTCTGTAAAAAATTTTTCTGGAACTTCTCAGAAGTCAACTTTATCATTGTTTTTTGATGATAATTAAACAAAAGATAAATAAACCTTTTTGATATCAAACAATTGACAATTTTATTAGCTAACCTTTTCAATTGCTTAATGTGCATTACAAAATAAAATCAGAGAAAAGATTTTTATTTAACGTTACAAAAATTTTTATCCAATTGTTTGGTAAAACCAAAAAAGTTGGTTTTACCGTACAAGCAAGAATTCACTTAGAAATACCGGCGAGCTCAGTGCTATCCGAGAGGTTGTTTTTATCAGCTGAAATTTACTTGCAAAGAAAAATACAGAATTAGCAAAATAATATTCATAATATTATTTTTTTAAAGGAAAATTCAAATTTCTTGAATGATTCTTATTTTTCTTATTTGAATTTGATTTTTTTTGTTATTTATATAAATATGTATCCAAAATAAAAAATTTATATATAAGTCCTTAGCCGGCTATGAGTTTATCGGTCTACCCAGTCAAGGTTTTTAACGGCTGATATCACTCACTACTATACATAACATTAAAATCGAGAAACAAAGGTTCGCAAAATATGTAGGTCCTTATAATTCATTTGCCAACAAGTGTTTTAATTATCTGAAAAATATTAAAAGCGCAATAAATATTCGATCAAGAAAAGATGTTTTGCGTATTTTAGATATTTAAGAAGATTGAAAGGGTCAAGCTTTTTCAAAAAAAAAAATCACGTCATGCTATTTCTTTTGGAGCATGGATTGATCCAATTGCCTTGGTAATACAATAATAGATAAAAGGCTTCGGGCATTTCAAATTATATAGAGCTATTATTTTGATCAAAATGCTAGAGATAAAACATAAGTCATTGTGTAAAATAAAGCTGGAACAATTTATAATGATAAGTCCTGCCTGATATGGTAGAATTTCCTTCAGAAGTGTTAAAAATCTGCAGCACATACCACTCTAAAAATAGAAAGTAGATATTTTACAACGAAGGAACTTTTATCACATAGTAGATTTCAGTCAGCAGACATTAAGTATTGTACTCTTTTGCATTCCTGTACTGTATGATCTGCTGTGTACTGTATGTTGGTGTATGACTTTTTTAAAAAAATTTATATTTTTGTTGACCATACAGTAAAGGAGTGCAAAAGAGTACAGTACTGAATGTCTATATACTCAGTAGTTTTGCAGATTTAATTGGTGTTCAAACGCAAAAATAACGATGAATTTCCACCATACTTGCTAATGCTGCTGTTTGTAAGAACAATTATTTATAGAAAAAAAGATAGCGACAAAATTTAATATTTTAATTTCGATCTTAAAAACAAAAGTAAAAAAGATATATACCATTTACCAAATATCACAGTATCGATTTGACGTCAGTCGTGAATTTATCATGCAATTAAATTGCATTTTTACAAGTATGGCACCCTAATCATTTTTTGCTCTGCCAAAAGATAACTCTTCGGACAACCTTCGAAATTCAGAACATACAATGTTGACAAGCTTGTTTATTAAGATTATTTAAGATTTAAAATTTAGGGTTATTCTTAACTCATTGTCGAGAGCTTGAACTATTCCTTTGAATTATTTTGTTATAGCACACGAAATACTAAATAAAATATTATAGATTCTCTTAAATATAATCACTCAAACATTAAGCAACACTTATAATTTGCAAAAAAAAAAAAAAAAAATAGAAAAATATTGATTTTCTTATTTTGCATAATAAACAAAAGGCAAGAAAGTTTTTTATTTTGACTACTCTTTTCTAGAACCATCATCATCTTATAATTCTTGTGATTCAAGTTATTCCTTTTCTTTCTGCCAACAAGAGATCAATAGTAAAATGACGCCAGTTAAAATTAACCATGTTGTTTGCATATTGGAAAACTTGGAGACAGAGAGTATGATGGGGCGATTAACTTTTGTGGGGAAAAAATTGAAATGAGTAACACAAAAATCTCTCGAGTATAAGCACCGCCCAACATAGTGCTTATATTCGAGAGAATACGATATATGCAAAAAATGTAAGAGATTTTATCAATGTCATATGAGATTTTTAATAATGCATAAGGACATCCAGCAAAGGGTTTCATCATTAAATCTTATAAGAAATAATATATTTCGACATTTAACTCCAAATGATATCATCCATCTTGTGGAAGATAATATTATATTGGGTTTAACCAGCAATAAATTTTAATTAATGTCATATGCCCCAAACAGAAAAGTTTTTGAGGTGAGTAAAAACAATCAGTGTCTCCTCTCACTTTTGTATATATCATACTCCTAATTAATATTAACAATGAGAGTCCATATTTGGTTTCCATTTCCGATTTAATGAATTAGAATTTGATAAATGTTACCTAAAATATAAGTTTACTCTTTTCCGAGAAGGTATCCTAACATTAACTATTTAAAGAATCTCGATAGAATATTCAATAAAACCACACACATCTTATAAACCCCGGCATACTTCAAATCCAGAGATGAAGTTCATTTTTTTAGAAGAGGAATAAATACACATTTTGCCTCGGATCTACATATATGATCCGTCATTAAATTGCACAATTTTAGAGATAGTTATGTGATGAGATAAATAAATATAATTATGAAAAAAAAAAAATTAAATATAAAAAGAGAAATTTTTTTTGTTAAATTGTTTTGAAAATATAAAAGAAAAATTTTCTGCGATTGTAAATAAATACCTATACATGTACATATCATAATATAAGCTCGCAAATATGACATTAAATGACACAACTACTATTACTGGTGAAAGCACCGAGATTTATGATGACATTATTTTCGTTAACGATGCCGATGCTAATGACAATCTTAATGTTAATGCTATTGTTGACGATGATTATATTAATGTTAATGCCGATGTCAATGTTAATGAAAAGTTGCAAAAAATGCCGCCAAATTTAAATATTGTTGACAAATTTCTTGGGGAATACAATGACGACAACGACAACAATAATAATGTTTTAATACCATCTCAGTATCAATATCAACAATTGTTAAATAATGCTTATCTAGTACTACAACAACAAACATCTCCTGCCTCTATCACCACAACTGCATCCGCAATGAATTATTTTCCCAATGTGATGGTTGCAGAAACACCATCACGTCCCTTAATTCAGAATAATTACTTGTTAACACCAGAGTGCATTTTATCTCCCTCCATAGCTCAGAAAATTCCTATAACAACACCATTAATATCTCCTACCACAATTGTCTCGCCCGCAACTACCGCAACTATGTCTACTGCAACATCATCAGATTTATCAGAAACAAGCTCAAGTTCATCGTCATTGACACCATTATCGCCATCACCATCTTCGTCAAGAACAAGAACAAGAACAAGAACAAGAACGACACGATCTTCTTCAACTTCTTCAGTTTCTACTTCTGCAACGACAACAACGATAACTCCACCAAGTCCGTATCAATATCCAAATCATAATTGTGATGATCCAAGCTATTTACCGAAAGTAACTAACCCAACTGACGATGAAAAACGTCGACGTAACACATTAGCATCGGCAAAATTTCGTAATAAAAGGAGAATGAAGGAACAAGAATTAGAACGTATAGCTAGGGAGATGACAGAGAAAGCTGAATTTCTTGAGTGTAGAGTTAAAGAACTTGAGAGCGAAGTTAAGCTATTGAGAGGTTTAATTATTGATATTGATTCTAGTCGATTAAATGGTTCAAGTCATAATAATCGTCCAATTAACATTGGCAGTGATAATGATTCAATCTCTAGAAATAATCAATTATCAAAAAATATAATGATTGATGATGATTATATTGATGATAATAATAGCGATGGTGTTGGTAATAGTCGTGTGGCAACGACAACAACTAACATTTTCTAAAAAAAAAATTTCAATAAATTAATAATCGAAAAAAATTTATCCGTAATAATAATTCTATTTTTCATTTTGTTTTTTATTTTATTTTATTCGAATTTACGCGATTCATTTTGGGGGTGGGTTTCTAAGCATAATTATGTTTATTCGTGAACAGTTTTTAAATTAAGAAAAATATATAAGGAAAAATTTGTATGTTTTTATTATTACTATTACTATGTATTTCATTTCTATGATTTAAAATTTTTTTTATAAGAAATTTAAAATACTAAATATTATACTTTATAAATTAATAAAAGTTAACTCGAAATACTTTTAAATAATAATAATTCCTTTCCTTGACTGCAAATAATTAAAAATGGTTAAATCATTATTAAGATTGGCCAATTATTAATTCTATTTCATCACAATTTAATTATGTCAAATAATAAATTTACCCTCGTGACACTAGCATTATGGGCGGCTAGCCAATAACGATACACTTTATCTTATAAAATAAATGATCAAATATACAAACTCATTCATTACATGGATTCCAGAGATCTTCATAATACTCGGTAACATAATCAAAGCAAGATCGGTATATACGCAAGATATTATGGAAACATATATGCAAATTAAATGCCAATAGCTTGGAATTTGAAAGTTTTAACAACAAGATTTCTTGGTTCTGATTATCTTCAAATACTTGCAATTGTCATATTATAAAAATTCCAAAATATTTGTTACACCATTATTTTAATCACAATGACAACGAAGATAACAATGACGATGACAACAACAAAGACGATGACAACAACAACAACAACAACAACAACAATGCAAGTTGAACTTTAACAATAAAAAAAATATCAGTTGGCACCATTTCAAATTATTTCACATTTGTGTGGCCAATTGCTGAGCAAGAAGGAATTGTATAAGCTTATGAAATACCTAATTACAGTTAGGGATTTTACCAAATTTGGAAATCGATTTCGGCCTCATTCGTTGGGGCAGTGTTGTGCCATTTATGGTTCCAATAAAATTTCATTGGAACATTTAAACAAATTCCAATTGGAATTGGAATGTTCCAAATGTGGTTCCAATGGAGTTAACCAATGAAATTCAATTACAGTGACACCCACACAATTTTTATTGGTCAATATCAATTGAAGGTCTACATTGGAACCACATTGGAACATTCCAATAGTGTTACAATGTTCCAATTGCACAACACTGCAGTTGAATATCTTTTGTGATAATATTTGCTTAAATTATGGTGTAGAAAATTTGTCCAATATCCAATATTAATATAATGGATATCTTCCTTATAATTTAACATAGTTTCTCTTCTGTTTTTTTATTACTTCAATTATCACATTTACAACTATTGAATTCAAGTTCACTAGTTGATGGAGTAAGCCGACTCATGTTTTCGGAGACTTTTATTATTATATTCTGACTAATGACATCCAATCAATGTTGGCTGTTTGTGATAAAATTTCATCGACTGTGGGAATAAGCAAAATTTGACAGAGTTCAACCTCTACAAAATGTTGCTTGTATTTAGTTTTACACCACCCTCTGAAATTGTTTCAACAAAAATGTAAGCTCTGGTAAAATTATGCATAAATCATGATAATACACATATAGTTTTTTATTGCTTCTAATCTCTGGTATAATTGAAGAATAAATGTAAGAATTGTCCATGGTAGCTTGTTTTTTTTCCTTCAATGTTTATGGCTGTTAACTACACCAAACATGGAGATTATGTTTCAATATTTGTTGAATTTGTTTTATTATCTTTTTTACTATCTTTTATTATTAGTGAGAGTAGTTCATCTATCTGATCCTCTGAATTCTTCCCCACCACATTTTTGAAATGGTCAGGATAACTATTGTTTTGTTGATATTTATCATCATCTTCTTTGTCTTTAGAAAGAAATGATATTCTTTTTGCTTTGGTTAAATTTTTACCAATGCATCAGAAGGATTTTCTTTCTGTATTTTTGAATTCTTTTTCTTTTCACTTTATCTAAATTTTTAATGCTTACTTGTTTTCGCTTAATAATTGTAATATTCCAGCTTTAGTGTAATATCATCTCATAGCTTTTTCAATCGAGTCCAATGCTTCTTCACATTTACCTGCATTCTTTTGAGAAATAGCTTTATGATAATAAAGATCACACAAGCGATTATTTCCACAAGCTTGTTTTTTGCCCAATTCTATTGCCTTATCAAAAAAAAATCTATAGCATCTTTGGATTCTCCTGCTATTTCTAAAACTTTCCCTCCCATTCCATAATACTTTGCGGCATTTTCAAAATCCGCTATAGAACTATCAAAACCTGACTCATCTGGCTTATGCAAGAGAGGATATAAGCATATGTAAGTATTTAGCTGATAATTTATCTTAATAATTTTTTCTAAGCTGGTTATATAATTGCGTTTTATTATTTCAAAATTAAACTTTAATTTTAACTTTATCATGATGATGTTTTTCTCCTACCCCAAAACAAATTAT
>CAUDNR010000550.1:0-19438 GCA_958430865.1 Entrophospora sp. SA101
TTTGTTCATGTTCAAAAAAAATATCAACAATGATAATATGGGTATTACAATTGATGATGATGGGAATGTGAGAAGCAAAAATAATAAAGTGATGATGATGACGAAACAATTAGAATAGAAGTGGTAAGAAGAAGCAATGGTAGTGATGATAATAATATTGAAAATTATATTTAGATATTTATTTTTGTAAATTCTAGATATAAATAAAATTTAAAAAAATGCACTGCGTAAAATGCGCATGCGCACAAAATTTTGAACCTTTATGCGATTTCCACGGATATACGGAAAGTCAGTATTGTACTGAAACCAAGTGAGCACCGTTCTGAAAAATATTTTTTTTCAAAGTTCAGTACGGTATTCACCTTATATATAACTGTGACTGCACTAAAAATTTAATTCTAATTCAGTACACATTTGTTATTTGGGGCATACTGAAACAAAACCAAACAAAGTGAACAAAAATTTTAGGTTTAAGCATGTTATTATTTATTATTCATTGATAACAATTATAAAAATAACAAAATGATAAAATATAAAATTTACATTTTTTGTTTAACTTTTTAAATATCTGAAAATCCTACAGATACCAATAATAATTAATTAAAGCCAATTGAATTTAACCAATAGTTATATTATAAACGATTGCTAATTAATTTTAACTCTTTAAATAATTTTGGTGAATGATGATCAAGTTCGGTTGATTGTTTATACCACCATTCTATTTCGGTTTTTTTTTTTGTTGATTAAATTATGAATTTCTTTAGATGTATAATACTTATCGATTTTGATTCCTTAATTCATTATTTTTTGTCCATGAGAATTCGATCCATCCCACATACTGCATTGATAATCATGTTGAAATGATCTTTCAATTCTTCTATTTAAAAAATTAATTATACAAACCAGTTGTATTGAACATGGATATGTCTTCTAAATCAATATTTTCACCATATCTATAAATACAATAAATTAGCTAAAGCTTAATATGTGTATAATAATAATGATTTTTTGTGTCCATTACCAGCAAACTGATTTCCTAATATTTTTGAATTCTGAACTTCATCATCTGATAAATCTTCTTTCAACAAATTATCAAGAACACCTTTCAATGTTTGTAAAAATTTTGAACGATCATGTACAGCTTTTGCAGGCGTAGGAACTTTTGCGCATTCAGAATGGCTGAGTTCAAGTCCTTTGGCTTTATGAACAAACCTCAAATCAATTTTTCGACAACAATCAGACATGACATAAGACATCGTTTCTCCCCTATATCAAATGTTATTGCTAATACAAATATCGATAAAAAAATTATAATAGTCTTACCAGTGAAGTTTCAGACGATCCAAGACATCACTGAATATACTTTTCATTATTGGTGCAGTCATAGTCATTGCATATTCAATTTCACTGAGTTCCTTACATTTACCTGTATTGTCTACAAATATGAATGGATTTTTCAAAAATTCATCAATCCTAAGAATAACTCAACAGTATCAGTAGATGGGGTGTGAGATGCCCTAATTAAATCAAAATTAGGTGATGTAACGTAATGCCGATAGGACCCCGGAAACTTCTAATTGACGTCCCAGTCAATTTTCATGATTTTTATATTAAGTTTACCCAAGGGTTTATATAATGAATTTACCCTGTTAATATTAGTAACATTTTTTTTAACACTATTAAATTTACCCACTTTATATCATGGACTTTTTAAAAAAATTTATTATTATTAAAAAATTATTAAACTAATTTTTAAAAATATGTTTCAATTGCTTTATAGCATTCTCATTATTAAAAAATGAATAAAAGGATGATGTGTTTTCATCAATAGAAAGAAAATTATTTTGAAATGAAAATGAAAAATTTTTACCAAAATAATATATAACTTCTTTAGGAGTAATATGTGCATATAATTTACCACATGAACTACAATCATTGTAAATAACCTATTTCCATAAACATGAACAAACAAACAAACAGAAATATATGATAATGTATCAATAGTATTGACATTATCTACTAATACTAAAGCATGTTTTCCTCCTTTCAATTCATACATTACAATAATTTTGGCAATACATAATTGGTTTTCAGTAAAAATAAGTAAATAACCATTTCTATCTAATGGATTGATTTCTGAAATATTTGCACATCCAATATTAAAACCTAAATTAACAAAGATTTTTTTGCTTAATAAAAAAATTAAATGAATTAAATAATGAAATAAATTAATAAAATAAAATATCACCTGGCATATTATCATTGGTTCTAAACATATTTTCTGCCTTGCCACCTAGTCATTCTTCTTCTAACAGTTTGTCCAGAATCATTACTTGTAATTTGTGTGATTAATTGATTTGCAGTATTAGTATTAATATTTTCATATGCATTATCTAATCTCATTATATTTGAAACTTTGTGCAAATGTTTTGAATCTGAATAGGCCTCATGAGATTTTCTTATATTCAAAATTTTGGCTACAATTGAAGAGCCATTAGTAAAAATATCTTCTTCAGGTTCTTTTTCAAGTACAAAATATGTAACAGTTGAAGGTTCATTGTTCAAAATGTATTGAATTTCCATTGAATGAACTAAATTATTTGAGTCATCTACAGCAGTGTATAAAATTCATGTGCACAACCTCCTTAAACTGTGCACAATAAGATAAATATTTTTGTGCAGACTCTCAACAAAAATTTTAAATATGGTGCACAAATTCAATGAGAAATTTTGCATCATTACATTTTTCTATGTATAATGCACAAAAAACTAAAATACTTACAATTTTTTGTGCATACATGCACAATTTTTAAACAACTTTTGCACAATTCCTCAAAAAATTTTGTACAACATGCACAAAAATTGATCGGCAAATTTTATACAGATTCATCAGGTGTAAATTTAAAACAACTTGTACTTCTAACATTTAAAGTATCCTTTTCAATAACCACTTAGCATTCATACATACATAAATCTTGTTGGAGTTGTAAATTTTCTTCTTCTGTTAATCTTGTATGAGAAAATGGATTACCTTCAAAAAATTTATTTGGAAACAAAGTTTGAGCAGCTTTGATAATACTTTTGGAACCACCAAATCCAGATGACTTTTCATTACATAATTTTTGATTTTTTCATTAGTAAGACCAATGCAAGCTTTTGCTTTTGGATGGCGATGAGCTGGTGAATTATCAATAGAAAAAAATTTACAAACACTTATTATATTTTTTGTACATTCCTTAGCTTCCCCATGACTAAAATATAAAAACATAGTGAGTATATTTTTTGTTACAAAAAATTATGAAATAAACATTCATACCAGTCCAAATTTTTCTCCCTATATGCATAGTCTAATTTAATTTGTTTTCCACAAATACACCTTACAAGCTTTGGATTAATTAATTCTAAAAAATATTTATTTTGTCATAATTGTATTTCTTGAATACTCATCCAAGGAGGTAAAGTATCTCTATTATTACCATTGTCATCATCTTCTTCATTAACTTCATCATCACTTTCAACATCATCATTACAATCACTATCATAATCATCATCATAATTATAATTATCATCCAAATAATTATAATGATCATAGTAAAAATCTTCTGTATAGTCATTATTTTCACTTTCACAATCATTATCATTATCATTATTATTATTACATTCTACTATACAACCATCATTATCATTATTGTCATTAATATACTCTATGAATTTGTGTTTTTTGTTAATAGTTTGTGCTAAATCTATATCGTTATTACATTCTACTACACAACCATCATCATCATTATCATTATACTCTATGAATTTGCATTTTTTGTTAATAGTTTGTGCTAAATTTATACTATCATTAGATAAATTTGAGTCTATTATAACTTTTTCTTTTGCTTTTTTAGTGTATAATATTGGGAAATTAAGTGTGGTTTGAATTTTATTATTCTCTATTAAAAATTTTACTAATTGATTTACCCAAAACATAATAGTGACCTTAAAAAAAATTTTATATCAATTTTACCCATTCTTCATTGGACATAAAAATTTTTTACCCTTAAAAGTCTTGGACCTTTTAATGTATCCATAGTAATTTTACCCTATCAATAACGGTGACATTTTTCACTTTTCTATATGTTTTTTACCCTTAGTTTGCCTGGGACCTCAATTAGAAGTTTCCGGGGTCCTGCTCTCTGTATGAGTAGAACAGTAATTATTTCGGGTTTAGCCATGGGGGCTTGTACAGGCACGAAACTTTGAGGTCTGCACGGGTTTTTTCTTTTGAGATGCTCGCGAAGCTTTTGAGGTGTTGCACATGTATAGCCACAGCACTCAAAAGTTCTATTTTTTTTTACCATGTTGGTCTAACCATTTCGTTTTATTTAACTTATACAAAAAAATCTTTTCTTTAAATAATTATTTCGGTATTTCAAAAATGCATGGTGATTATACTTGCCCCTATCTCCATAATTCCGGTGCCATTTGCGGAATATCTTGTATGCGTCCTGAAGGGTGCCGTTTTCATTATAAACCCAAGAAACGTTTTCCATGCTCCGAGTGCGGTAAGACTATTGTCTCAGTTTCTGACCGTTTCCCTTTACATATCCGAGCGTTTTGTGTTGTTCAATACTATCATAGAGCGCGTGACAAAGCTACTATCACGAAATTTTTAATTTATCAGGATCTTAATCTGAGCCGTTTTTAACCTAGGACAATTTTTTCAGGGAAATGCTTTAGAGCCTGTTTCTGATATGCAAAAAAGTTATTGACTAGAATTTTTCAGTTAGATTCAGGTGTATATCAGGAACTTGATCTGAGCCGTTTTTATCAAAGGACAATTTTTTTCTGGAAATGCTTTAGAGCCTGTTTCTGATATGTAAAAAAAAGATATCGGTTGAAATTTTTCGGTTAGATTTTTTATAATTGTTATGCTATTTGAGCTTTATACATCGGGCTAGCCCTTTTTTAATGGTAGTCGGTGTTGTGACCCGAAACTAGTTTAGGTTTATGTTTATGTTTAGGTTTAGGTTTAGTTTTCTGCTTAGTGTAAGTTCATTTTCCGAAACGTTTCGGAACACTGATGGTAGTATAAAATTTCGTTAGATTTTTTGGTATCAGCTGGAATTTTTTGGTTAAATTTTGGTTAGATTTTTATGATTGTTATACTATTTGGCTTTATAGACCGAGCTAGCTCATTTCATAGATATTCATTACATTCATATCTACTCTCTTTGTTAGCCTTTTTTTAATAGAAAGCTGAGTAGTATAAAATTTCGTTAGATTTTTTTGGTTAGATTTTTAGATTGCATAGCCTTTTAATCTTTGGAGGCAATAAAAACGGCTAAAAGATAGTTAGATATTTAAGAAATCTATAGCCTCTACAGGCGTTTTCTGATATGTAAATAAAAAATCGAACCAAAATGAGTCAAAAATGTCGTCTAAAACTTAAAATTCGCCACTTTCAAGTGCGGCTAAAAATTCGAAATAAAAAACTGTTAGCTCTTTGGCCTTCCAGATGGAGATAGACACACAAATGCCGTCGTGGGCAAATGCTTCATTGGAGTTTATTAAGACTTAATCTAATTTATCACGTAGTCAAGGTAGTGGCTGATGCACTTTCTTGTCTACCTCATTTTTTGATGCCAATAATTGTGAAGAGAGGCTCATAATGGCTTGATTGGCCTTTGTCCAAATTATTTCAAATTTGATAGAAATTAATTACTGACTAAATAGTTTAGTCAGTTTAGCCAAGTGCTCATTTGAAAACTTAATAAACATAGAATTTGCAAATACAAAGACACACACCTTGCCAAATTAGCAAAGGGAAAAACAAATCTTAAGAAAAAGGGCTTAATCTCAGCGGGTCGCAACACAAGGGTCACTCACTGCTTACAATACCCCGTTCTATATTTAAGTCGTCTGCAAAGGATTTATCTTCCTTAATATTTAAAATTACAATTCAAAGGCACACCCACGACCTTTCCGTCATAAGGTTTGAACCTCAACAATATGTTATAGGACTCCGAAAAGTGTATTTTTAATCGCCTAAACAATAAGGAAGGTAATAATCGTCACTTCTAGCATGGGTTCTGGCTTAGATTCGTTCAGCCATTATCCAACGGATGATAGCCTCGCACCACTATTCTTTCAAATAAGTGCAATCACCAAATATCCGAATCAACAGTTCCTCTCGTACTAAGTTGAATTACTATTGCGACAACAATTTCATCAGTAGGTTAAAACTGACCTGGTCTCACGACGGTCTGAACTCAGTTCACGTTCCCTATTAGTGGGTGAACAATCCAACGCTTACTGAATTCTACTTCAGTATGATAGGAAGAACTGACTTTAAATGATCACAAAGGCAATGTCGCTAACAACACAAACGCTTGGCTGCCACAAGCCAATTTCCCTGTCGCAACTCTTTTGGTACCCCTAGTCTCAAACATCGAGGATCTAAAGGGTCCACGGAATATACATCCACACCATTCGTTAGGGGAAGCTTGTACCTCTTTAAGCCGTCCACCTATTCTTAAAAAAAAAAATGATGTAATCCCAGCAAACTCCCCACCTGACTAATTTTAAGAGAAAGAAGCGATAAAGGTAGTGGTATTTCACTATTGTGCCGGAACACTCCCACTTATTCTACATCCTCAATGCTTCCTCCCCCAGGTCAAACTGGAGTCAAGTTCAACAGGGTCTTTTTCTCCCGCTGATTTTGCCAAGCCCATTCCCTTGGCTGTGGTTTCGCTAGATAGTAGATAGGGACAGTCGATCATTATAAATTATCCGTACCAGTTCTAATTGCTAAACACATTGTTGCTAATATGCCAGCACTTAGAGCCAAATCTTTTTCCCGAAGTTACGGAGTAAAACTGAGTTCCCTTATCTACTTTGTTCTACCAACTAGAGGCTTTCACCTTGGAGACCTGCTGCGGTTATCAGTACGACTAGGCGTGAGAATAAATCTTTCCCTTGGTTTTTCAAGGATCATTGAGAACGCACCGGACTCGACCATAAGCGTCAAGCTCTTCTAGTAATGGCACCCTATCTTCGATTAATTCGATTCCAGGGTGACATCATAACTGTTAAAAAGAAAAGATAACTCTTCCCAGGGCTCTCACTGATGTCACCAAGTTCACTTGACGTTACCGTATTAATTATCCACGTCCTAGTGCAGGAATATTAACCTGCTTCCCTTTCGATAGGCTGGCGATGAATCGCCTCTTTAAAACGGAATTACCATATCTTAGGATCGACTAACCCATGTCCAACTGCTGTTCACATGGAACCTTTCTCCACTTCAGTCTTCAAAGTTCTCATTTGAATATTTGCTACTACCACCAAGATCTGCACTAAAGGTTGTTCGACCCGAAATCACTTTCAGGGCTTCTTAACAAACCTTCACGCCTGCCTACTCGTTAGAGCTTCACTATAACCCTAACGGTGAGGTATGGGTATCACACTTGAGCGCCATCCATTTTCAGGGCTAGTTCATTCGGCAGGTGAGTTATTACACACTCCTTAGCGGGTTCCGACTTCTATGGCCACCGTCCTGCTGTCTATATGAACTAACACCTTTTTGATATCTAAATGAGCGTGAATTCCGGCACCTTAACCTCACGTTCGGTTCATCCCGCATCACCAAATTTGTTTATCAAAAATGGCTCACTAGAAACTCTTGTATCAATTACATTAACAAGTTTCTGCTATCCTGTGGGAATCTTCGGCAGGAACCAGCTATTAGATGGTTCGATTAGTCTTTCACCTCTATACCCAATTTCGGCGAACATTTGCACACCGGACTACTACAAGTTTCCACTAGAGTTCTTCCTCTAGCTTCACTCCATTCAGGCATAGTTACCATCTTTCGGGTCCTAACAGATATGCTCTTAAATGGTCGATAGCCATTCTCCCCCCAGATTTACTACCCTTATAAAAAAATATAGATATTTAAAGTTGTCCAGTGTTGTCCAGTGCTGTCCAGAGTTGTTCGGAGTTGTTGAGAGTTTTTTTAACAGCAATTTTAATTGCTCTTAGTAAGAGAGAGAGATATAAAAAAAAAAAAATAGGGATACGGGGGAATAGGTGGGAACAATCGCCATTGTTGGACGCGTTTGAGTTTCTACACTCTAACACTTGCATATATGTTAGACTCCTTGGTCCGTGTTTCAAGACGGGTCGTTTAAAGCCATTTCGTTAACATCCTTAACGAATTTGCACCACCTGACTAACCACCCCTATAATTAGCGGAACGCACCATATATATGATAACTAAAGAGGGGCGATCAAACCAGTTTGAGCAGCCCTAAAGGTATTCGTTGCAAACCTCAATCCCGACCACCATATTCCGCTTAAAGTTTATCACACTCCCGAAGGAGCCAGATCCCCTTTAGCCTTTTTATGACAGTCAAAATTGATGTTAACCAGCCGATACAAAAATGCACCCCACACAAGTAATTGAATGTCGACTATGGCAGTTTTTAGGCTCGCCAATGCGCTAATTGCCTTGATGCGTAAGCTGATTTTGTACCAGTTCCACTAACTTCAAACGTTTCCCTTTCAACAATTTCACGTACTTTTTAACTCTCTTTTCAAAGTTCTTTTCATCTTTCCCTCACGGTACTTGTTCGCTATCGGTCTCTCGCCAATATTTAGCCTTAGGTGATATTTACCACCCATTTGGAGTTGCAATACCAAACAACTCGACTCTTTGAAAGCGTATCGTAGATGGTATCGTAAATGAATGCATGCCGGCACAAACGGGATTGTCACCCTCTATGATGTCCTATTCCAAGGAAATTGTTACCAGACATACGCCCAACCAAGAAAACGCTTCTTCAAACTACAATTCAACCTTGTAAACAAGGCTGATTTAAAATTTGAGCTCTTCCCTCTTCACTAGCCGTTACTAGGGGAATCCTTGTTAGTTTCTTTTCCTCCGCTTATTATATTTAAGTTCAGCGGGTATTCTTGCCTGATTTGAGATCAATTGTTTTTTTCTCTACGATGATACTTACTACTCACTTTAAGGCATAAATAAATCTATATTATTTAATAACCCAATTCCACATTCAAATCCAATCGATGATTGGGCATTCATTTGCAATCATTTGAATATGATAATATTTTCTGACACTCAAACAGGCATACTCTCATATTACCAGAGAGTGCATTTTGCGTTCAAAAATTCAATGATTCACGTTTTGCAATTTACATGACTTATCGCAATTTGCTACGTTCTTCATCGATGCGAGAGCCAAGAGATCCGTTGTTGAAAGTTATTAGTATTTATATATATACAAGATATATTTTTTTTTTATAAATGTTTTATAAAGAGTGGTAGGTTTTGAATACACATTTTATTTTATATATATGTTAATAAAAATATATAATTATTTTAAAATGATCCTTCCGCAGGTTGACCTACAGAAACCTTATTATGACTTTTTACTGTCGGAAATGCATAGCTTGATTCAACTTCTTAGCCAAGGTCCGCAAATATATAAATAAGCAACCGCCTATCCGATGACCTCGCTACGCATACAATTCCGATAGCAACGACGGGCGGTATGTACAAAGAGCAGGGACATAATCAACGCAAGTTGATGTCTTGCGCTTACTAGGGATTCCTCGTTAAAGAGCATTTAATTTCAATGCTCTATCCCCACCACGATAAAGTTTCAAAAGATTGCCCATACCTTTCGGTAAAGGTTAGTAGTTACTTGTTGACTTTATCAGTGTAGCTTGCATGCGGCCCAGACCACTAAGGATGTCATAGACCTGTTGTTACATCGAACTTCCATCGGCCAAAAACCGATAGTCCCTCTAAGAAGCTCTCAAACCTGATAAAAAACCAGACTTAATAACTTACTATTTAGAGGTAAGACGTTAAGAACGGCCATGCACCACTAGACATAGAATCCTGACCTTTCTCCTATGTCAATCATGACTATGGCTGGATCTGGAAGTTGCAAGCAGGCTCCACCCCTGGTGGTACTCTTCCGCCAATTCCCTTAAGTTTCAGCCTTGCGACCGTACTCTCCCCGGAACCCAAACACTTTTAGTTTCCCGTAAGGTACCAAGCAAGTTGTTAAAAAATGAACTTTGTCTGATTCCTAGTCGGCATAGTTTATGGTTAAGACTACGACGTACATAAATCGTCTTCGATCCCCTAACTTTCGTTCTTGATTAATGAAAACATCCTTGGCAAATGCTTTCGCAGTAGTTAGTCCTCAATAAATCCAAGAATTTCACCTCTGACTATTGAATACTAATGCCCCCAACTATCCCTATTAATCATTACGTGGCCCTAAAACCAACAAAATAGAACCATCGTCCTATTTTATTATTCCATGCTAATGTATTCAAACAAAAATGCCTGCTTTAAACACTATAATTTTTTCAAAGTAAAAATCCTAGTTCATTGAAACACCCAAGAGCATCCCAATTCACCGGAAGGTGAGAAACTGGCTACACACCGATTCATGCCCCTAAAGGCATGACCGATATATCCCAATCCCGAAATTCAACTACGAGCTTTTTAACCGCAACAACACTAATATACGCTATTGGAGCTGGAATTACCGCGGCTGCTAATACCAGACTTGCCCTCCAATTGTTCCTCGTTAAAGGTTTTAAATTGTGCTCATTCCAATTTCGAGACCCAAAAGAGCCCTTAATTGTTATTTATTGTCACTACCTTCCCGAATCGGGATTGGGTAATTTGCGCGCCTGCTGCCTTCCTTGGATGTGGTAGCCGTTTCTCAGGCTCCCTCTCCGGAATCGAACCCTAATTCCCCGTTACCCGTCAAGACCATGGTAGGCCTCTATCCTACCATCAAGGTGATGGGGCAGAAATTTGAATGAATCATCGTCAGCACATGGCCATACGATTCGAAAAGTTATCATGAATCACCACGGTTAGTTGGTTGCCCAACTGATGGTTTTTTATCTAATAAATACATCCCTTCCAGAAGTCGGGATTTTTAGCATGTATTAGCTCTAGAATTACCACGGTTATCCAAGTAGTAATAATGTACTATCAAATAAACTATAACTGATTTACTGAGCCGTTCGCAGTTTCACCTGTATATAAGATTTATACTTAGACTTGCATGGCTTAATCTTTGAGACAAGCGTATGACTACTGGCAGGATCAACCAGGTAACTATCTTGCTATTTTAAACGACAAAGTCTCTACTCTCCCTGAAAGAGAGAAAAAGAAACCCCATCATAAAAAAAACTAAATGTGGTCCGGTTCACAAAATCGTGATCCGAGTCCACAAATAGCGTTATATAGTTGTTATTTGGTCGAGTTTAAGCGATAATGCTTTAAATCATTCCTGTTGCCAATGCCTTCAAGTTTTTCTAGATTTATTGGCTCAAAAAATTTATGATCATTTTTTTGATTCAACATATCCTTCAATGCCAATTCACTTGCGAATTATCACAATAAATAAAATTACGACATTTTCACAGTGCTCTTGGCAAATTGATGATTGTTGTTAAGTTTACCTAGCAGGTAAGTATACACAACGTTCTCCTTTCGATTAGTTATACACAATGATTACTAATCAATATATTTTATGAACACTAAAGTCGATAAAAGAAGAAGTGTTCTTAAACCCATCATTCAATATCAGACAATAGCTAATATGCCTACAATAATGTTTAAATTTCCGTGCCAAAAGTAGATGTAAAGAAGGAGGACCAATGACTTCGTGCCGAAAGGAGAAGGACCAACAACTTTTGTTCCGAAAGGAATGACTCTAATATATATTAAAAAATAAACCTAAAGTTGGTTGTAGATACCAACTTTAGGGAGAGAGAGTCAGTAATTGCCAATAACTACTGAGTAAGTAAAAGAATTCAATTTCTTGTATCCACAAAGAGTTTATCCGAGAAAAACGAGGATATGAGCGCATCGCCTCTTGAAGGCCACAGAGATTAAAAATCCCAGGCGATCAAGGTACGTCCCCAAAAACTCTAGTTTATCTGAGAAAAACGAGGATAGGTGCGCATCGCCTCTTGAAAGCCACAGAGATTAAAAATCCCAGGCGATCAAGGTACGTCCCCAAAAACTCTATACCCCGCATATAAAATTGGTTCGCAATCTTTTATGCCAACCGCAGGGGCAGAAGGGTAATCATGGACGTCTTCATGACCAGCAACAATTATAAAACCTTCACTGGAGCTGGATATTTCGGTGAAGAAAACCTTACCTAATTTAAAAAGCTCCAATTCTGTGCTAACCAACATTCATAATGAGGTAGACCAACGACTCTTCGTGCGCAACCGACATTCATAATAAAGAAGACCGACGACTTCGTGCTGAAAAAAATGATTCTATTATTAAAAAAAGAACCATATCTAAAGTTGGTAGATACCAACTTTAGAGAGAGAGACGTCAGTAATTGGCCAATAATTACTGGTAAGTAAAAGAAGTTCAATTTCTTGTATCTACAAGAGTTTTGAGAAAACAGGGATATGTGCGCATCGCCCTCATACGCCTCTTGAGAGTCCACAGAGAACAAAAATCCTGAATGATCATTCGGGGCATCACATAATCAAGATATTTACGCTCTATATATCTCAAGGTAACTCCCCAAAAACTCCTCCGTGCAAGATGCTCATATAATCGCCACCTTACAGGGCAGAAGGGTAATCATAGACGACGCCATGACCAGCAACAATTATAATACCAATTATAAACCTTCTTTAAGATCACCCCGCCTTGCGACTGGGGCTCTCAGGAGCTGGATATTTCGGTGAAGAAAACCTTACCTAATTTGAACAGACTCCAATTCTGCGCAACTGACATATTCATAATGTGGAGGACCAATGACTTTGTGCCAATAAAGAGAGTAACAATCAGTAATTGAAACAACTCAATATTTTTGGATCTGCTAGGCTGCGTTTTTAAGAAAACAGGACATGTGCGCTCAACACCATACATGCGTGCATCGCGCCTCTTGAAGGTTACATACAGAACACGAAAATCTACTAAAAGCTAATCATATCTCAGTGAACCCTCAAGGCACATCCCAAAAACAAAAGCCATATAAATAAAACCATCTTTTTTAGAACCCAGCAACAAGTATTTATTAATATTCCCTCGAATAACCTTTTTTTTTGGTTTGCCAAAGGCAAAACCATTCAGCTTTAACGTCATCTGAGTAGACATGTAATTTTGATTACTATTGCTAAAATCATTATTGAAGAATTGTTTGTTGTAACGCATCATTCAATAACAGACAATAGCTAAGTCAACAACTTTCTTTGATTTTTTAATCTCCGAATATGTTGTTAACCCCAAAAATTATTGGGAAAGTAAAAACAAATTTTTTCCTTTCCCAATAATATGCTTTAACGTTGCCATGTGATAATGATATATCTCCCCATTTGCAGAGTTTTATACCCAATAATGTTTTACCAATTTTGTCGGGATATTCATTATATATTATATATTTTGTCATCATCTGATCGTCATCACATTACTATTTTTTGATTTTTTTAATGATAGTTAAATTTTTGCATTCATGTTACACGAAATTGAAAACACCTTTTGAGGTTCGAAATGGCACTCTGGGCAAAAAGCAACCTAAATTTTAATTTTTGCAGTTTTTACTATATTGATTTGTAAAAGTTTGCAATTTTTCAGCAAATACATTTATCAGAAAGTCAGAAATATTTTATTATGATTCATAATTTTTATTGTTTACAATAATTTTTGGCCATTTGACTTTGAGCCTCAAAAAGATTGAAATGGTCATATTACAGTCAGGGTTGTTACCAAATATGGAATTTCTAAATACTGTAATGATAAACAATCAAAACAAAAATGATTGGCTAATTTTATGCTGATCTTTTCTTTGGAAAAAAAATAATTAAAAATAATGCTTTTTTATCAAGAAAACTTGGAAAAGGCTTTGTTAAATGGGCATATAACCTCCAAAATTATGTATTATGTTTATTTTTGACTGCTTTATGAGTCTATCAAAAAATATTCAATAGCTTCAAATTATAATCATAAAATTACCATAAAAACTCACATCCGGAAAATATAAAAAAATTTTACACATGTCAATTGTAAGTTTAATAATAAAAAAGTGTAAAACTTACATCGGCACTGTAGGATTTACACAATATTATGTCGGCATCATAAGATTTATGCAAGTTTATGCTAAATTAATTTCCTGATGCAATAACTTTTTTGTAATGGCTAAATATATTGATGAAATGTTTGAGTTATCATTCATCAGGAATCTTGTTATTAAAATTAATAAAATTAATAAATAGTATCATGAAATATATTATAATTACAAATTAATTTGTAAAATTTTTGGATACAAATAAAGTCCATGACAAACTTTGTATATGTATGTATATATATTTACTTCTTTATCTGCTTATCATTCATTTGTTGTTTGTGAGCCAGGTTTACATGGCCACAGTTAATTCTCTGGATATTTGCCACTACATCTTCAAACAAACATTTTTAAATTCTTAGCTAGTATTCACCATCATGGGTATAATTAGAATTAAAGATCTGAGCACTACTAAAAAAAAAAATAGCAAATAATCAAAAATTCAAGCCAAACTATGGCTCATATTGAACAAAAAAACTAATGTGTAATCCTTTTCAGATGAAGATGGATTAATAAACTATATATCCAAGAGAATATATTAACTCTTTTTTAAATAAAATTTTCTATTGGTTTTTGGTATTCAAAAAAAAATCTTTGAATGGCCAATCAAAATTCGAAAAACAATTTCCATAGACTTACTTCATTAAGAGAATTGGTATGGTAGTTGTTTTATTTAAAATAGCCATATATTAACAAGGTTTGAAGCTTTTGATCAATTTTATGTATGTTTGGCCTGTTGTGTGATGTAATTTCAACCATTTTGACTTCATGTATATTTATTTACAATATAATAATAATAATAAAAATTCATATAATTAAAACTCATAACTAAGAAGTTGTCAATGTTTTAATATTATTTTTTCTATTCAAGCAGCAAAAAAAAATCTCATTTTTTCAAAAAGCCAAAGGAAAAAAAAACAAATAGATGTGATTACTATGTATGGGTATTAATAGAAGAGAGAGCTTTTTTAGAAAAAATGATGGTGATTATCAGTCCACAACTTGTCATTTCAGTTCTTTGAGCATGGTTGTCATTGTATTCTCTTTGACAGGTCTTTAATTTTTTAAAAAAAAGAAGATTATCATTATTATCATTATTATCAACACCACCATCTCTATCCTCTCCACCATCTTCTGGTTCAGAACTTGTTAAAAAAGCAGTTTTATTAATAGATCAATTAATGTAAGTTCAATGACATAATAAATTCATAGATCCTTCTTTTAATTATTATTAACATTATTTCTCTCGCCTGAAGCTCTTCATAAACCAGATTATGTGCCAACTTGTGAGCTTTTTAAATTATTTGGCTTGTAAATTGGCTCATGAAGAGCTTTTCTTCAGGACTCAAAGATGAATTTAGAATATGACTCAGATTGCTTGAACATCATTAAATTTTTTTAATGAAGGATTTGGACACCTGTGAATTAATAATATTTCCTTAGATATCAATTGTTCCAAGTTATACTGACATCTGAATCCTGCCCAGAAATAAATTTGTTTACCTGTTGCTACATCTCCGATTTGGAAGTAGGTTTCATCACCAAAGACATTATAATATTATATATATACAGACTTATATAATGTATGGAGTTGTTCACCATCAATTAAGCAATCCTGCAAATTTATATTTAGCAAATCCTGTCATTCTTACATCCAGAAGCAACAATTTGCTTATAAGTGGCTCTACATGGGCAGTATGTCTACTCATTGATCTAATATTTTGTGCGCTCAATATATCCCATATTTGAGTATCACCATTACTCTAAACCTATAGAAAATATATTTATTTTTGCATCAATATAATTAAAAAATTATTTAATCTCTTCTGTGTTTGTATTCATGTTGATTTAACCCTAATATCATTCTTACAAATACTACAATTTGCTAATTCCGTGTCAAATGTTCTACACAAGCAGTATGCTCATTAATCTAATAAATTTATGCACTCAATATGTCCCATATTTAAGTATCACCATCACCCAATCCAATAGTTAACTGATCTCCAAGGAAGTTTTCAATTTTTATTTATACCATTATCAGTATTATTATAAAGTCATCCATCTAGACTTCACATCAGAAATTAACATCTTGATCCGATCTTAATATCAATCTTCCACATAAGCAACAATTGCTTGTTCTATGTCAATTCATTGATCCAATCTCTTTTATGCACTCAATATGTCTCATATTTGAGTATTGCCATTACTCCAATGAAGACTGGAAATATATTTTCTATTTTTATTCCTACCATCTATCAGTATTATTAGAAAGCCATTTATCTAGCCTTGCACTCCAGAAATTAACATCTTGATCCGACCTTAATATCATTCTTCCAAATAATACATTCTTACATCCGGAAGCAAAAATTTGCTTGTTCTATGTCAAAGATTCTACACAAGCAAAATGTCTACTTGTTGATCCAATCTTTGTCACTCAATATATCCCATATTTAAGTATCACCATCACTCAATCCAACGGTTGACTGATCTCCAAGGAAGACTGAAAGTCATCTAACCTCTCCTGTGTTTTTACAATTTGCTCATTCTATGTCAAAGATTCCACATGGTAATATGTCTACTCATTGATCTAATATTTTATGACACTCAATATATCCCATATTTAGTATTGCTATTATTCAATCCAACAGTTAATTGATCTCCAAAAAAGACTGAAAATAAATTTTCAGTTATTATTTTTATTATTATCAATATTATTAGAAATTCATCTGTCTAGCCTTTATACTCCAGAAACTAACATCTTGATCTGATCCTAATATCATTCTTCCAAATACTACATTCTTAAATCCAGAGGCAATAATTTTCTCATCAAAGGCTCTACAAGGGCAGTATGTCTACTTGTTGATCAATCTTTTATGCACCCAATACTTGAGTATTGCCATCACTCAATCTAACAGTTAACTGATTATTAAGAAAGACTGGAAATATGTTAAGCCTGAGAAGTTTGAAATCATCCTTTCCACTTTGCGTGCTTAGCATGTAAAGTTTGCAGTTGCCCAGCTTGAAAATTACATACCTGATGTAGTTGATTAAAATTATTTGTAATGGTATTTATTTGACCATGTAAATTATTTGCATGATTAGATAGACTACCAAGTTGCTGATAATGGACTTGTGACTGAGTGTTTTCCCAATCAGTTATTTCTTTTATTCTATGTACAGAATCATTAACAATTATAATCTTATTTAGAATATCTCTTTGATTCCAAGCTGATGTTTGAGGGTTTCTGACATAATCATCTATATGCCCATTGTTATCAAGAACTTTGTCATATAGATCAATTAACTCATTTGGAGCAGGTGGTTGAGGAGTATTTAATGCCATTTTTCTTTGGTGCAATGTAATCTCTTTTATTCTTGCTTTAAGAGTCAAAATCTTATCTTCAAGTGCTATTAATTGATTATCCCTGGATGTAAACCTTCTTCCTTATACTTAACATCTTTCAAAGTTTTCTTGAGTTGTATTGATAGCTCTTTTTTCTCTTTTTCAAGGTATCTATTTCATCCCCCTTAAAACTAGCAAATTTCCTAAAAGATTGATTTCTCAATTACAGTACTCAAGATCTCGTTCTAGGGATTTAATTCTAGCCTTATATTCAGATATAATCTCATCATCTTCTGCTAACTGTTTGCATAATTCTTGATTTGTTCTGATAATTTCTTCCATGATATTTACTATGGATTTACAACCACAAATCGTAATTGATCCAAAAGAAGAATTAAGAATAGTCCTCAGGATGATTTATTATAAGCCTGAAGGATATTATAGATCATGTAAAAATTTATATAACATAACTAAAAAACATGGATTTAACTTCTTTTATATAGATGTATGTGAATGGCTATCTAAACAAGCATTATATCGAATTTACGCACCAAGACCTGGGTATATTCCTAGACCTTCATATAATAATGTGGGACGTCCTAATGTGCTTCACTTTACTGATGTCCTTTACATGCCTTGGGATAAGATTAAAGGGAAGGTCTATAAATATGTGCTATCAATAGTTGATTGAAAAAACAGCAAAACATGTAGCTAAGGCATTTAAGAAAGTATACTCGAATTCAAATATTCCTCTTGTATGGCCTAGTACTCTTCAGGTAGATAGAGGAGGTGAATTTATGGGTGAATGCAAGAGACTTATGATAAAACATAATGTTAAAATTCAAGTTGTCTATTCTAAAAGAACACAAGGTAAAGTTGAAAGATTTAATGGAACTTTGGCTGAAAGATCATTTTGAGGTCAGTACTTGCTAGTGGAGGCGTTTCAAAGGCTTGGGTTACAGATAACACTGATATCCTTATTGCTATGAATAATGAAAAAATGCGTCTACTTGGTATGAAACCTGCTGATGCTATCAAGCTAAGAAAAACGCCTAAGGCAAATGAATCTTTACCAGCTAATAGACCAATTGGTATGGGCTCCCTATTACTTCAAAAGTTCGGTATCTTTTACTTCCTGAGAACCTTGAAGGAAATAAGAGACGTCAAACTGACCCTAACTGGACTTTATCCATTTTTAAAATCAATCAAATAATTGTTGAAGATGAAAACCGGTTTTATATTACCTAAAAAAAAGGAGACCTAGATTCTGATATCTGGGTTCCTAAACGATCTTTTGTTTGAGAAGAACTCTTTGTTGTTCTTCCTGATACTGAATTACCACCAAACATATGATTAAGTTAGTATTAACTCCAAGAAATTGCATAATTCCTCATCACTATACTTGATTTCTTCTACATTGTCATTTGGATCCTGGATCTTGTAATGGCCATAAGCATAGCTATTAATTCTGTCATCTAAGATCCATTTCTTTGTATCAAGTGGACATAGAACTTTTTTTGTAGATTTTGTTAGATATATATTATGATTTTCTACTCTAAGTCTGTATATGTTATCTGTAGTGTACACCTTATTATCAAATAGACAATCTCAGTACATATCTATAGATAATTCCTCTTTTACTACATTTTTCGGTATACCCTTAGCCTTTTTAGTAATTTGTCTATTCTCGATCTCAAATGCGTACATCTTGGCTCTTAGACCTATAAATTCTCACATTGAAGTTCCACAACATTCATCTTTGAATTTACCTATGGCTGCTTTATTTTCCACATTGTATAGAGGATGAGTCTTAGGATAATTACTAAAATCAAATAATTGTGAATTCTTAGCCATATCTTCATACACTCACTGGTCATAAATATAAGGACACTTGCAGATCATTGGAAATAATTGAATAAAGAAACATGAAAAAAAATAAAAATTTTATTAACCTAAC
>CAUDNR010000550.1:19448-29609 GCA_958430865.1 Entrophospora sp. SA101
CCTGACAAATATTTCCAAATCTATCAGGGTTTAAAGATTTGCAATTTTTTTGATGTCTTTAGATACGGCGCACCATATACAACATTTTTATATTAGTTATTAATTCGCAGATCGTTTATCAACCAGGGGATTTTAATAGAGAATGCGGGGCACATTTACTAATTAATATATATAGGGAATTGCTATTTCTCACGGGTAATGATTGTCACCACCTAAGGAATTATACAATTTATGATTAACCCCAACCCTAACTCCACCCCATGCAAATTTAATTCCTTAGGTGGTGACAATCACCACCGGTGAGAAATAGCAATTCTCATATATATATATTATAAAAGTTGATGTGTACCTTTTACCAGTGTATAAAATTCATGTGCACAGTGTGCACAGTGCACAACCTCCTTAAACTGTGCACAATAAGATAAATATTTTTGTGCAGACTCTCAACAAAAATTTTAAATATGGTGCACAAATTCAATGAGAAATTTTGCATCATTACATTTTTCTATGTATAATGCACAAAAAAAATCAAAAAAACTAAAATACTTACAATTTTTTGTGCATACATGCACAATTTTTAAACAACTTTTGCACAATTCCTCAAAAAATTTTGTACAACATGCACAAAAATTGATCGGCAAATTTTATACAGATTCATCAGGTGTAAATTTAAAACAACTTGTACTTCTAACATTTAAAGTATCCTTTTCAATAACCACTTAGCATTCATACATACATAAATCTTGTTGGAGTTGTAAATTTTCTTCTTCTGTTAATCTTGTATGAGAAAATGGATTACCTTCAAAAAATTTATTTGGAAACAAAGTTTGAGCAGCTTTGATAATACTTTTGGAACCACCAAATCCAGATGACTTTTCATTACATAATTTTTGATTTTTTCATTAGTAAGACCAATGCAAGCTTTTGCTTTTTGATGGCAATGAGCTGGTGAATTATCAATAGAAAAAAATTTACAAATGCTTATTATATTTTTTGTACATTCCTTAGCTTCCCCATGACTAAAATATAAAAACATAGTGAGTATATTTTTTGTTACAGAAAATTATGAAATAAACATTCATACCAGTCCAAATTTTTCTCCCTATATGCATGGTCTAATTTAATTTGTTTTCCACAAATACACCTTACAAGCTTTGGATTAATTAATTCTAAAAAATATTTATTTCGTCGTAATTGTTTTTCTTGAATACTCATCCAAGGAGGTAAAGTATCTCTATTATTACCATTGTCATCATCTTCTTCATTAACTTCATCATCACTTTCAACATCATCATTACAATCACTATCATAATCATCATCATAATTATAATTATCATCCAAATAATTATAATGATCATAGTAAAAATCTTCTGTATAGTCATTATTTTCACTTTCACAATCATTATCATTATCATTATTATTATTACATTCTACTATACAACCATCATTATCATTATTGTCATTAATATACTCTATGAATTTGTGTTTTTTGTTAATAGTTTGTGCTAAATCTATATCGTTATTACATTCTACTACACAACCATCATCATCATTATCATTATACTCTATGAATTTGCATTTTTTGTTAATAGTTTGTGCTAAATTTATACTATCATTAGATAAATTTGAGTCTATTATAACTTTTTCTTTTGCTTTTTTAGTGTATAATATTGGGAAATTAAGTGTGGTTTGAATTTTATTATTCTCTATTAAAAATTTTACTAATTGATTTACCCAAAACATAATAGTGACCTTAAAAAAAATTTTATATCAATTTTACCCATTCTTCATTGGACATAAAAATTTTTTACCCTTAAAAGTCTTGGACCTTTTAATGTATCCATAGTAATTTTACCCTATCAATAACGGTGACATTTTTCACTTTTCTATATGTTTTTTACCCTTAGTTTGCCTGGGACCTCAATTAGAAGTTTCCGGGGTCCTGCTCTCTGTATGAGTAGAACAGTAATTATTTCGGGTTTAGCCATGGGGGCTTGTACAGGCACGAAACTTTGAGGTCTGCACGGGTTTTTTCTTTTGAGATGCTCGCGAAGCTTTTGAGGTGTTGCACATGTATAGCCACAGCACTCAAAAGTTCTATTTTTTTTTACCATGTTGGTCTAACCATTTCGTTTTATTTAACTTATACAAAAAAATCTTTTCTTTAAATAATTATTTCGGTATTTCAAAAATGCATGGTGATTATACTTGCCCCTATCTCCATAATTCCGGTGCCATTTGCGGAATATCTTGTATGCGTCCTGAAGGGTGCCGTTTTCATTATAAACCCAAGAAACGTTTTCCATGCTCCGAGTGCGGTAAGACTATTGTCTCAGTTTCTGACCGTTTCCCTTTACATATCCGAGCGTTTTGTGTTGTTCAATACTATCATAGAGCGCGTGACAAAGCTACTATCACGAAATTTTTAATTTATCAGGATCTTAATCTGAGCCGTTTTTAACCTAGGACAATTTTTTCAGGGAAATGCTTTAGAGCCTGTTTCTGATATGCAAAAAAGTTATTGACTAGAATTTTTCAGTTAGATTCAGGTGTATATCAGGAACTTGATCTGAGCCGTTTTTATCAAAGGACAATTTTTTTCTGGAAATGCTTTAGAGCCTGTTTCTGATATGTAAAAAAAAGATATCGGTTGAAATTTTTCGGTTAGATTTTTTATAATTGTTATGCTATTTGAGCTTTATACATCGGGCTAGCCCTTTTTTAATGGTAGTCGGTGTTGTGACCCGAAACTAGTTTAGGTTTATGTTTATGTTTAGGTTTAGGTTTAGTTTTCTGCTTAGTGTAAGTTCATTTTCCGAAACGTTTCGGAACACTGATGGTAGTATAAAATTTCGTTAGATTTTTTGGTATCAGCTGGAATTTTTTGGTTAAATTTTGGTTAGATTTTTATGATTGTTATACTATTTGGCTTTATAGACCGAGCTAGCTCATTTCATAGATATTCATTACATTCATATCTACTCTCTTTGTTAGCCTTTTTTTAATAGAAAGCTGAGTAGTATAAAATTTCGTTAGATTTTTTTGGTTAGATTTTTAGATTGCATAGCCTTTTAATCTTTGGAGGCAATAAAAACGGCTAAAAGATAGTTAGATATTTAAGAAATCTATAGCCTCTACAGGCGTTTTCTGATATGTAAATAAAAAATCGAACCAAAATGAGTCAAAAATGTCGTCTAAAACTTAAAATTCGCCACTTTCAAGTGCGGCTAAAAATTCGAAATAAAAAACTGTTAGCTCTTTGGCCTTCCAGATGGAGATAGACACACAAATGCCGTCGTGGGCAAATGCTTCATTGGAGTTTATTAAGACTTAATCTAATTTATCACGTAGTCAAGGTAGTGGCTGATGCACTTTCTTGTCTACCTCATTTTTTGATGCCAATAATTGTGAAGAGAGGCTCATAATGGCTTGATTGGCCTTTGTCCAAATTATTTCAAATTTGATAGAAATTAATTACTGACTAAATAGTTTAGTCAGTTTAGCCAAGTGCTCATTTGAAAACTTAATAAACATAGAATTTGCAAATACAAAGACACACACCTTGCCAAATTAGCAAAGGGAAAAACAAATCTTAAGAAAAAGGGCTTAATCTCAGCGGGTCGCAACACAAGGGTCACTCACTGCTTACAATACCCCGTTCTATATTTAAGTCGTCTGCAAAGGATTTATCTTCCTTAATATTTAAAATTACAATTCAAAGGCACACCCACGACCTTTCCGTCATAAGGTTTGAACCTCAACAATATGTTATAGGACTCCGAAAAGTGTATTTTTAATCGCCTAAACAATAAGGAAGGTAATAATCGTCACTTCTAGCATGGGTTCTGGCTTAGATTCGTTCAGCCATTATCCAACGGATGATAGCCTCGCACCACTATTCTTTCAAATAAGTGCAATCACCAAATATCCGAATCAACAGTTCCTCTCGTACTAAGTTGAATTACTATTGCGACAACAATTTCATCAGTAGGTTAAAACTGACCTGGTCTCACGACGGTCTGAACTCAGTTCACGTTCCCTATTAGTGGGTGAACAATCCAACGCTTACTGAATTCTACTTCAGTATGATAGGAAGAACTGACTTTAAATGATCACAAAGGCAATGTCGCTAACAACACAAACGCTTGGCTGCCACAAGCCAATTTCCCTGTCGCAACTCTTTTGGTACCCCTAGTCTCAAACATCGAGGATCTAAAGGGTCCACGGAATATACATCCACACCATTCGTTAGGGGAAGCTTGTACCTCTTTAAGCCGTCCACCTATTCTTAAAAAAAAAAATGATGTAATCCCAGCAAACTCCCCACCTGACTAATTTTAAGAGAAAGAAGCGATAAAGGTAGTGGTATTTCACTATTGTGCCGGAACACTCCCACTTATTCTACATCCTCAATGCTTCCTCCCCCAGGTCAAACTGGAGTCAAGTTCAACAGGGTCTTTTTCTCCCGCTGATTTTGCCAAGCCCATTCCCTTGGCTGTGGTTTCGCTAGATAGTAGATAGGGACAGTCGATCATTATAAATTATCCGTACCAGTTCTAATTGCTAAACACATTGTTGCTAATATGCCAGCACTTAGAGCCAAATCTTTTTCCCGAAGTTACGGAGTAAAACTGAGTTCCCTTATCTACTTTGTTCTACCAACTAGAGGCTTTCACCTTGGAGACCTGCTGCGGTTATCAGTACGACTAGGCGTGAGAATAAATCTTTCCCTTGGTTTTTCAAGGATCATTGAGAACGCACCGGACTCGACCATAAGCGTCAAGCTCTTCTAGTAATGGCACCCTATCTTCGATTAATTCGATTCCAGGGTGACATCATAACTGTTAAAAAGAAAAGATAACTCTTCCCAGGGCTCTCACTGATGTCACCAAGTTCACTTGACGTTACCGTATTAATTATCCACGTCCTAGTGCAGGAATATTAACCTGCTTCCCTTTCGATAGGCTGGCGATGAATCGCCTCTTTAAAACGGAATTACCATATCTTAGGATCGACTAACCCAAGTTATTACACACTCCTTAGCGGGTTCCGACTTCTATGGCCACCGTCCTGCTGTCTATATGAACTAACACCTTTTTGATATCTAAATGAGCGTGAATTCCGGCACCTTAACCTCACGTTCGGTTCATCCCGCATCACCAAATTTGTTTATCAAAAATGGCTCACTAGAAACTCTTGTATCAATTACATTAACAAGTTTCTGCTATCCTGTGGGAATCTTCGGCAGGAACCAGCTATTAGATGGTTCGATTAGTCTTTCACCTCTATACCCAATTTCGGCGAACATTTGCACACCGGACTACTACAAGTTTCCACTAGAGTTCTTCCTCTAGCTTCACTCCATTCAGGCATAGTTACCATCTTTCGGGTCCTAACAGATATGCTCTTAAATGGTCGATAGCCATTCTCCCCCCAGATTTACTACCCTTATAAAAAAATATAGATATTTAAAGTTGTCCAGTGTTGTCCAGTGCTGTCCAGAGTTGTTCGGAGTTGTTGAGAGTTTTTTTAACAGCAATTTTAATTGCTCTTAGTAAGAGAGAGAGATATAAAAAAAAAAAAATAGGGATACGGGGGAATAGGTGGGAACAATCGCCATTGTTGGACGCGTTTGAGTTTCTACACTCTAACACTTGCATATATGTTAGACTCCTTGGTCCGTGTTTCAAGACGGGTCGTTTAAAGCCATTTCGTTAACATCCTTAACGAATTTGCACCACCTGACTAACCACCCCTATAATTAGCGGAACGCACCATATATATGATAACTAAAGAGGGGCGATCAAACCAGTTTGAGCAGCCCTAAAGGTATTCGTTGCAAACCTCAATCCCGACCACCATATTCCGCTTAAAGTTTATCACACTCCCGAAGGAGCCAGATCCCCTTTAGCCTTTTTATGACAGTCAAAATTGATGTTAACCAGCCGATACAAAAATGCACCCCACACAAGTAATTGAATGTCGACTATGGCAGTTTTTAGGCTCGCCAATGCGCTAATTGCCTTGATGCGTAAGCTGATTTTGTACCAGTTCCACTAACTTCAAACGTTTCCCTTTCAACAATTTCACGTACTTTTTAACTCTCTTTTCAAAGTTCTTTTCATCTTTCCCTCACGGTACTTGTTCGCTATCGGTCTCTCGCCAATATTTAGCCTTAGGTGATATTTACCACCCATTTGGAGTTGCAATACCAAACAACTCGACTCTTTGAAAGCGTATCGTAGATGGTATCGTAAATGAACGCATGCCGGCACAAACGGGATTGTCACCCTCTATGATGTCCTATTCCAAGGAACTTGTTACCAGACATACGCCCAACCAAGAAAACGCTTCTTCAAACTACAATTCAACCTTGTAAACAAGGCTGATTTAAAATTTGAGCTCTTCCCTCTTCACTAGCCGTTACTAGGGGAATCCTTGTTAGTTTCTTTTCCTCCGCTTATTATATTTAAGTTCAGCGGGTATTCTTGCCTGATTTGAGATCAATTGTTTTTTTCTCTACGATGATACTTACTACTCACTTTAAGGCATAAATAAATCTATATTATTTAATAACCCAATTCCACATTCAAATCCAATCGATGATTGGGCATTCATTGCAATCATTTGAATATGATAATATTTTCTGACACTCAAACAGGCATACTCTCATATTACCAGAGAGTGCATTTTGCGTTCAAAAATTCAATGATTCACGTTTTGCAATTTACATGACTTATCGCAATTTGCTACGTTCTTCATCGATGCGAGAGCCAAGAGATCCGTTGTTGAAAGTTATTAGTATTTATATATATACAAGATATATTTTTTTTTTATAAATGTTTTATAAAGAGTGGTAGGTTTTGAATACACATTTTATTTTATATATATGTTAATAAAAATATATAATTATTTTAAAATGATCCTTCCGCAGGTTGACCTACAGAAACCTTATTATGACTTTTTACTGTCGGAAATGCATAGCTTGATTCAACTTCTTAGCCAAGGTCCGCAAATATATAAATAAGCAACCGCCTATCCGATGACCTCGCTACGCATACAATTCCGATAGCAACGACGGGCGGTATGTACAAAGAGCAGGGACATAATCAACGCAAGTTGATGTCTTGCGCTTACTAGGGATTCCTCGTTAAAGAGCATTTAATTTCAATGCTCTATCCCCACCACGATAAAGTTTCAAAAGATTGCCCATACCTTTCGGTAAAGGTTAGTAGTTACTTGTTGACTTTATCAGTGTAGCTTGCATGCGGCCCAGACCACTAAGGATGTCATAGACCTGTTATTACATCGAACTTCCATCGGCCAAAAACCGATAGTCCCTCTAAGAAGCTCTCAAACCTGATAAAAAACCAGACTTAATAACTTACTATTTAGAGGTAAGACGTTAAGAACGGCCATGCACCACTAGACATAGAATCCTGACCTTTCTCCTATGTCAATCATGACTATGGCTGGATCTGGAAGTTGCAAGCAGGCTCCACCCCTGGTGGTACTCTTCCGTCAATTCCCTTAAGTTTCAGCCTTGCGACCGTACTCTCCCCGGAACCCAAACACTTTTAGTTTCCCGTAAGGTACCAAGCAAGTTGTTAAAAAATGAACTTTGTCTGATTCCTAGTCGGCATAGTTTATGGTTAAGACTACGACGTACATAAATCGTCTTCGATCCCCTAACTTTCGTTCTTGATTAATGAAAACATCCTTGGCAAATGCTTTCGCAGTAGTTAGTCCTCAATAAATCCAAGAATTTCACCTCTGACTATTGAATACTAATGCCCCCAACTATCCCTATTAATCATTACGTGGTCCTAAAACCAACAAAATAGAACCATCGTCCTATTTTATTATTCCATGCTAATGTATTCAAGCAAAAATGCCCGCTTTAAACACTATAATTTTTTCAAAGTAAAAGTCCTAGTTCATTGAAACACCCAAGAGCATCCCAATTCACCAGAAGGTGAGAAATTGGTTACACACCGATTCATGTCCCTAAAGGCATGACCGATATATCCCAATCCCGAAATTCAACTACGAACTTTTTAACCGCAACAACACTAATATACGCTATTGGAGCTGGAATTACCGCGGTTGCTAATACCAGACTTGCCCTCCAATTGTTCCTCGTTAAAGGTTTTAAATTGTACTCATTCCAATTTCGAGACCCAAAAGAGCCCTTAATTGTTATTTATTGTCACTACCTTCCCGAATCGGGATTGGGTAATTTGCGCGCCTGCTGCCTTCCTTGGATGTGGTAGCCGTTTCTCAGGCTCCCTCTCCGGAATCGAACCCTAATTCCCCGTTACCCGTTACCACCATGGTAGGCCTCTATCCTACCATCGAAAGTTGATAGGGCAGAAATTTGAATGATTCATCGTCGGCACGAGGCCATACGATTCGAAAAGTTATCATGAATCACCAAGGTTTAGTTGGTTGCCCAACTGTTGGTTTTTTATCTAATAAATACATCCCTTCCAGAAGTCGGGATTTTTAGCATGTATTAGCTCTAGAATTACCACGGTTATCCAAGTAGTAATAATGTACTATCAAATAAACTATAACTGATTTACTGAGCCGTTCGCAGTTTCACCTGTATATAAGATTTATACTTAGACTTGCATGGCTTAATCTTTGAGACAAGCGTATGACTACTGGCAGGATCAACCAGGTAACTATCTTGCTATTTTAAACGACAAAGTCTCTACTCTCCCTGAAAGAGAGAAAAAGAAGCCTCATCATAAAAAAAACTAAATGTGGTCCGGTTCACAAAATCGTGATCCGAGTCCACAAATAGCGTTGTATAGTTGTTATTGGGTCGAGTTTAAGCAACAATGCTTTAAATCATTCCTGTTGCCAATGCCTTCAAGTTTTTCTAGATTTGTTGGCTCAAAAAATTTATGATCATTTTTTTGATTCAACATATCCTTCAATGCCAATTCACTTGCGAATTATCACAATAAATAAAATTACGACATTTTCACAGTGCTCTTGGCAAATTGATGATTGTTGTTAAGTTTACCTAGCAGGTAAGTATACACAACGTTCTCCTTTCGATTAGTTATACACAATGATTACTAATCAATATATTTTATGAACACTAAAGTCGATAAAAGAAGAAGTGTTCTTAAACCCATCATTCAATATCAGACAATAGTTAATATGCCTACAATAATGTTTAAATTTCTGTGCCAAAAGGAGATGTAAAGAAGGAGGGCCAATGACTTCGTGCCGAAAGGAGAAGGACCAACAACTTTTATTCCGAAAGGAACGACTCTAATATATATTAAAAAATAAACCTAAAGTTGGTTGTAGATACCAACTTTAGGGAGAGAGAGTCAGTAATTGCCAATAACTACTGAGTAAGTAAAAGAATTCAATTTCTTGTATCTGCAAAGGAGTTTATCTGAGAAAAACGAGGATATGTACGCATCGCCCTCATGCGCCTCTTGAAGGCCACAGAGATTAAAAATCCCAGGCGATCAAGGTACGTCCCCAAAAACTCTAGTTTATCTGAGAAAAACGAGGATATGTGCGCATCGCCTCTTGAAAGCCACAGAGATTAAAAATCCCAGGCGATCAAGGTACGTCCCCAAAAACTCCAGACCCTGCATATAAAATTGGTTCGCAATCTTTTATGCCAACCGCAGGGGCAGAAGGGTAATCATGGACATCTCCATGACCAGCAACAATTATAAAACCTTCACTGGAGCTGGATATTTCGGTGAAGAAAACCTTACCTAATTTAAAAAGTTCCAATTCTGTGCTAACCAACATTCATAATGAGGAAGACCAACGACTCTTCGTGCGCAACCGACATTCATAATAAAGAGGACCGACGACTTCGTGCCGAAAAAATGATTCTATTATTAAAAAAAGAACCATATCTAAAGTTGGTAGATACCAACTTTAGAGAGAGAGACGTCAGTAATTGGCCAATAATTACTGGTAAGTAAAAGAAGTTCAATTTCTTGTATCCACAAGAGTTTTGAGAAAACGGGGATATGTGCGCATCGCCCTCATACGCCTCTTGAGAGTCCACAGAGAACAAAAATCCTGGGTGATCATTCGGGGCATCACATAATCAAGATATTTACGCTCTATATATCTCAAGGTAACTCCCCAAAAACTCCTCCGTGCAAGATGCTC
>CAUDNR010000552.1:5365-19173 GCA_958430865.1 Entrophospora sp. SA101
GAAATGATAGTTGAGTTTATACTCCGTAACAGCATTTTTGCAATTCGTTACAATAAGGATGAACCAAAGGATGAACCAAAGAGTGAACTTGATATTTCGTGTTGGAGAAATTGTTCCACTATCCTAACTCAGACTATGCTAACTTTTATTACGTTTCCAATTTTTATATTCTACCCTTTTCTGATGATGAAATCATTGGAAGTTGAGGAAATTCGCAAACCCGAAAATGACACATACTGCGAAGAGAAATGGTTTTTCATTAACGGCGTCATGACAAATACAAATTGGTTAGATCTGAATTGCAAATATCTGGAGAGTCGTTTCGGTAGGGGGGTTACAGGTATTCTTAATATTAATGGCAAAAATTAAAAAAGAAATTTTCCGTTGTAACATAATCAGTATTAATACCTGTATTGCTATTATGGGAATATTCAATCAGATGATATGATTGTCAAAATGTTAAAGGCGCTTGATATTAATATGTAAATAATAAGATAAGTTCAAGAAATAGATGAACGAACCATACTTAATTTATTATTATCATTACCATGGTCATTATTATTTCACGTTCATCATAAAGAGCAATTTTTAAAGAATTCTTTTTCCTTTTTGTTAATGGTTGTCCTAATTTACTGAAATCCAGGTAATCATATAATTACTCAATTATAATTCTTTTGGCATTTACCGAAAAAATGTAAATGTTCGATTTTTTTAAGGTTTTCATTTCAAATGCATGCATCCAATTGCAAATGCTTCTATTTATCGAATTAGAGTGATAGATGACCAGAATGGATAAATTGGTGTTTGAAGTAGGTAACCCTAAATTTTTTTTTAATTTAACAATAATAATTTTGGGTTAACGTTTTAAGGTAATCCTTATCGATAGACCAAATGATTCTTTGTTAAAGCTACCACAAAGGAAAGTTGTATGGTGCAAGCCACCTGTCTCACAACTTTCTACACTGCCAATTTTGAGAAAAAATTTCCAATCAAAAATGCAATAAAAATTGTTTGATCATTTCATAATTAGTAAATTGGAAATAATAATATATACCATTCATTATTACTATTACTAGTTAAATAATGATATTAACAATAGAGATGAAATGTACTTCTATGAAATATATTTTTGGTATATGTTTTGCAAGTTTCTTTGATCAATGCAATATCCTATTTATTAAATTTGAATAAATGAATTTAGCTGTTTGTTGTATTCTATATATATATATATAAATAAAGAATAAATTCTCTTTCCATTCATCTGGAAAATTCATGTGACAAAAGATCTGCGATGTAAGGGAAAAATTCAAATTTTTATTTTGTTTCGTATTTAATTTTTTTTATGTGTAATAGTAAACTCGGCAAACTTGTGCAACTTTGAAGCCCAAATCCTCCACAACAACATGACATATCAACAAGATGAAATCGTAACTTTGTAGAGGATTCAAAAACACGATTTATTTAGGTATTTCCATTTTTGGAGGATTTGAAGGATTTACGTGACTTGCACTATATAATAAAAATGAGAATATTTACTTTAGTCAATTGTTATTGTTAATTCTAATTCTATAATAAAATATGATTTGTTATTATCCAGTCTTATCTTTGGTACTGTGTTAATTTAACCATCCACTTTTTATCTTAATTTTAATCATCCCCTTGATTTGTTAAATTCAACGATCAAATACATATACGTATGTAATGAACGACTGTGCAATTTTTAATTAATGCTTTAACCCCGAGAATTATATTGAGAAGAACATCTACATTCGCCAATTGACATTTCTCCTTCACGTTCATACATAAGATTTATATCATGAGGAAGAGATAGAGGAGATAAAATCGTTATTATTATTATTATTTGAAAATCAAATTTTTATTTTGAGACAACTTCGGGTTCTCTAATAAAATAAACATGAGAAAAACTCCATTTTTTATTTCTTTGATTGCTTTCTTGGCAGATTCTGTAAAGTTATTACCTTTTTAAAATAAATTGTAAAATAAACTTTTAAAAAACAAAAACGTTATTTTGTTCTACGTTATAATGAGTGGTAAACTGAAGTATTATTGTCCAAAGATTGATTGGAAATACTGATAGTTATTATAAACGTAAGGCTGTTAAGCAAGCTGCTTGAGTTGTTTTGTAAATAAACCAAATAAAATGACAAAATCAAAAACTTGGCCTCATTTTGTTAAATCCGATGATTTCAGCTCCTACTCCATCAGCTTGCTTCTGAAAAGAATTGGCCCACTTTTTCTTTTATACATTATGGAAAGAGAAACAATTGACGTCTGAATGTACTTTAAATTGGTGTATAGTTGTTTTAATTGTAAATGAAAATGATAATATGGATATTATAATCATTGATGATGATGGAAATGTGGGAGACGAAAGTGATAAGAGATGGCGAAGAAGAAAACAGTGGTTGTTAAATCTTTTATTCAGGGATCCATGCGACTAAATCAAACTTTTTACATTATTATTATTATTTATATTATTTGACTCTTTGACATTAACATTATTTTTTTCCTTGAAAATCCAAGAATTTCTTATATTATATAACCATGATAAATAATAATAATAATTATTATTCAAGTAACAATAACTCTACAATATTTATAATTCTGAAATTGAAGAACTTATCTCAAACGGTCAGAGTATTCTTTAATGGTAACACAAATTAAAGTTTTGATCATTCTTATTGGTCAATTTAACGATCAGCAAAGTAAAACCAGTCAATCGACCAATTTTTAAAGAGGATTTACAAAAACCACAAGGACAACAACTGGATTTTTATGTATAGATTAATCGGCTGAATCTCAAAGATCATTTTCGTATTAGAAAGTGATGCCCCCCAGAAAAAATTTTTATATCAGAAAATTTTTATCGGTTATCAATAGCCGATTAACCGTTTAAGGGATAAACAAAAGCTAAGTGCCAAATACACAAATATGTGGATAGGGACCCTGGCCACAAGGTTGATCTTATCATTATAATAAAGGTTCGGATTTGAAATCCGTACATAATTTTTTTATAATAATAATAACAACAAACATGATTTTTGGAGTTTTGTACAATGAAAAAGTCTCAATATGTACAATAAAGTTTTTATAATGTATTGAAAAATCTATTTACAAATATCATTGTTTTTTGTATTTGTGTTTTTTTCTGTTTCTGTCAATTGAGCAAACCATTTGTCATCATTGCGCAATCCATCTTTTTTTGGTTTCTGATTGTTCATTTAACAATTTTCTATATTTTCTTTAATTAAAAATTAAAGTCTATAAATAATCAATCCCGTTTCAAATAATAGATAGCTTTTAAAATATATACATTTAAGAATTTGGAAAAATTAAGTTTTCGTACTCTGTACAAACATTTACCAAAAACCACCAGGATCCATATGTTTAGAGAATGTTCGAAAAGAAACAAATTTAGCATATAACATCACGGAAATCACCAATTACAAAGGGAATTGTGTCATTTCATGTTCCACTTAAGAGAGCAGCTGGACTAATTAAATATAATTCTTCGCAACCATAAATAATCAAATTCTAAAATAGAAATTTAAAATTCACCTAAATTAAAAATCATTTCATTGTGTGTTTAGATAGATTTATATAGGCAATTTATTGATTGTATTGTAAACTACTACACTCACTTGCCAAAGATGGCCGAACACTATGTAAATCATTTTAGTAAAATTTTCAGAAAATACAAAAAAAATCGATAATTAAATCAATCACTTTATTGATAAAAAAAAAAACTTTATACAAAATAATGTTGCCAATTTTTTGTAAAGTCAAACCATGTCTTTGAAATTTTAACATGGAAATTCTTTAACAATTGCTCTAACACAAAATCAAAAAAAAGCAGATCAATTCGTGACTTAAATTCTGAGGATTATGGATATAAAATTATATGTATCCATATTTTTTAGAACTTCATCAGTTAAAAATAAAAGATATTTGAAAAGAAACAGTCTAATGTAAAGTTTTTTAATCATTGCTCTAAAACCTACACAATAATAATAACATAGTTTTTAAAATTTTTACATGTAATAATTTAAAATCTGATATAATTTTTATAGTGTGGCTTTTGACTTTCAAAAAAAAGAAAAAGATTACTCAATTTGGTCAGAAATTGGCAAAATTGCATACATTAATATCTGACATACCATCTATCTATTTAAATTAGATTATCATTCCATTCTGTTTTTGATGTATCAAAAAATTCTCCTTTGCAACTTTGCCAATTTCTAACCAATTTGTGTAAACTTTTTTGATATGCCTTTATTACATATATTGAAAAACTATTAAAATAGAATTTTCGAATGAAGCAAAAAAATTTAACTTAACATATTTCTAGAATTTTTATTGGGCATCAAAACAGGTTTTCTTACTAGTTTTTGTTGCAAAGTTTAAAAAACGATCTACATAATGCCCGGTCATTTTTTAACCAGGAAATAATCGTGTCGAGAGAACCATACAAAAACCTGTAAAGACACCATATTAATATTACTAATTAGTCAAGTAATAGTAATGGGAGCAATTGAATAATAATATTAATAATATAGTAATTTACTTTTTTGGAAAATTTAATAATCCCTTTCCGCAATGTTACACGAGTCTGTGAAAAACCCAATTCACTTTTTTTGATATTCATGCATTCATGGATCTTTCGTTAACTAAGATCATAATTGGCTAAAAATTATTATTATTGTGTGGATCAAATTATATATATATATATATATACAAATTTAGAAATGATTATATTGTAAAATCAGATCTTTTTTTTACAACCTATTTGTAAATTATAAATAAATACGTTAATAAATTTATTTAATTACGATAATAATAATAATGACTTTAGCTAATTTCGTTGATCAAGAACAAGCCGCTTTCGAACATGAAGCTTCGGAGGTTGAAAGATGGTGGAAAAGTGGACGTTTTGCTCACATAAAGCGTCCATATAGTGCTAAAGAAATAGTGTCCAAAAGAGGTCTACTCAAACAACAATACCCTTCTGATACTCAAGCAAAGAAATTATGGAGTTTATTGAATTCCCATAAAAAAAACAAAACTGCCTCCCATACTTTTGGCGCATTGGATCCTGTTCAAGTGGCTCAGATGGCAAAATACCTTGAAACCGTTTATGTTTCTGGTTGGCAATGCTCTTCAACTGCCTCCACTTCAAATGAACCTGGTCCTGATCTAGCTGATTATCCTATGGACACTGTTCCAAACAAAGTCGAGCATTTGTTTATGGCCCAACGATTTCATGATAGAAAACAACAGGAAGCTAGATTAAGCCTTTCCAAAGCAGAAAGAGCAAAAATTCCTTTTGTAGATTATTTACGTCCAATAATTGCTGATGCCGATACTGGCCATGGCGGTACTACTGCTATATTAAAACTTGCAAAAATGTTTGTTGAACGTGGTGCTGCTGGCAGTAAGTTTAAATTTTAACATATTTATTTATTTATATTTAACTTTGATATTAAAATTAATTTATATGTTTATTTATTTTATTTTATATTTGACTTTCGATAATAATAATAGTTCACATAGAAGATCAAAGTCCACTTTTTAAAAAATGTGGTCATATGGGTGGAAAAGTTTTGGTCCCGATCTCTGAACATATTAATCGTTTAATATCAATTCGTGTTCAATTCGATATAATGGGTGTTGAAAATTTAATTGTATCTCGTACTGATTCCGAAGCTGCAACTCTTATCACATCAAATATTGACTCACGTGATCATGCTTTTATTCTTGGATCAACTAATCCTAATATTCGTCCTCTTATAGAAGTCATGAAAGAAGCTGAATTAAAAGGTTTGATTGGTCAGAAACTTGCTGCAACAGAAGAAAAATGGATTAAAGATGCAAACATAAAGCTTTACAATGATGCTGTGATTGATGCTATCAACAAATCATCCAATATTAATAATAAAAATTCCACGATTCAAAAGTGGACTTCAAAAAGTCAAGGACTTTCACATTATGATGCTGTGAAATTGGCAAAATCATTAGGTATTGAAGTATTTTGGGACTGGGATGCTCCAAGAACTCGTGAAGGATTGTATAGATACCAAGGTGGTACCAAGTGTGCAATCAATCGTGCTGTTGCATTTGCCCCATATTGTGATTTACTTTGGATGGAAACTGCTAAACCTATTTATGCACAGGCAAAAGAATTTTCAGAAGGAGTTCACAAAGTTTATCCTGAAAAAATGTTAGCATATAATCTCAGTCCTTCCTTCAATTGTAAGTTAAAAAATTGTCTAAATATTATTATTATTATTATTATTATTATTTATTTTATTATTTATTTATTATGTTTGTTTGTTTTTAGGGGATGCCGCTGGAATGACTGATCAACAAATTCGTAGTTTTATATCTGATCTTGGTAAACTTGGTTTTGTATGGCAATTTATTACATTAGGTGGTTTCCATTCTAATGCATTGGGTATTGGTAAGTAGCTCTCGATTATGATTTTTTAACAAATAGATAAACTAATTTTTAAAAAATTTTTTTTAACCAACTAATTAATTATTATAAATCCAGATTTATTTGCACGTAAATATGCTGAGATAGGTATGTTGGCATATGTTCAAGATATTCAACGTCAAGAACGTATGAATGGTGTTGAAACATTACAACATCAAACTTGGTCTGGAGCAAATTATGTTGATTCACTTAGTAAGCTTCATTTATTATTTTACTATCATCATCATCATCATCATCATCATCATCATCATCATCATTATTATTATGATTAAAAACTAAAATAATTAAATAATTTTTTTTATTAACAGTGAAAATTGTACAAGGCGGTGTTTCTTCTACATCTGCTATGGGTAAAGGTGTAACTGAAAAACAATTCTCCAAATAAAATTATTTTCTAAATAATTTTCTATTATTTATTTTATTTTCAAGTTATTAAATGTAGATAGATAAATATAAAATAAAGTCGTTAATTAAACCATCTGACAATCTAAGATGCCAGGTTCTGGAGTATGAATAGACATTGTGATATAACTGGAAAACCCCGTTTTTGTATAGTCTTTGGTAATCTCTATTCAACAAACCAATATCATAGAGATTTTATTTTCTCAAACAAATTTCTGTGCAAATCGGACATAATTTTAACACATCCTCCATAAAAAGTTCAGACTGACGCTTGCTTGACACACTATTCATAGAATTTGCAAGACAGTACAATCACACCTCTATCCAGGACGTGTACACATTGTACATATTTAAGGAATAGTGAGAAAGCAATTTATATTAAACAGGATGTTTGTTTCAAAATAATTCACAGAAAATGAGGATGAATTAGCAAAATATTTAAATATGGTTAATATAACTGACAATATTAATCCACTTATTTGGTGGAAAGAAGGAAGAGATGATTTACCAATACTTTCTATATTAGCAAGTATTCCTGAAGAGGAATATTAACTTTTTGGAATTTAAATTTCATTATATATTTATGATTCATTCGTGCGCTAAATTTCCACGTTGTCATAATTCGTGATGTTAAAACTATTATTACTATTTTTTTGTTACTTTGGCTAATTCATCCGATTCATTATTAATACAATACCATGAAATTGTTAATTAGTGGCTATTGTGGTCGGATTTAGATAACTCGAATTACTTCCTTTTCTGAATTTGTAAGTTGCAGTAATAATTTAAATGTATTTGTTAAAATAAAATATATAAGCTAATAATAATATATAATGTCATTGTTTTAGCATTTTAGAAGGAACAGTCAAGGTCACAAATATCTGAAATTTTGGATGATGAAATGATAATGAATCGGATATCTTGACTTCAGTATGTCCATGATTTACTTCCTTTTATTGTATGATAATGTAGTTGTGCAAATATTTTAAAACTTATGGAAATAGTGCATTCAATTAATTCCCTTTTCTATGTAGATTGTGAATGTGGTTTTAGTAAATCAAATAATGCAATGAACAATGATGAATTAATGATGGTTGGTTTGTTTAAAAGGTGATGTGTTTAATTATGATTTTAGTAATGCTTTCAATAAATCCCTTCAGAGTAAAGATAGAAGAATAAAAAATAAATAGATACAATTGAGAAAATTGAAATTTATCTTCCGGAAAAATTTTTGCATTAGGAGAAATTTCAAATCAAATAGTTAAACTCAAGCCTATAATTGTACAAAACTTTTAATGCATTAAAACATCAATTTTAATAGAGTCTTGAATGTGTAATATTATGAAATTTTTGTTTATTTAAGCAATGTCTTTCTTTATGATGTATATATGATGTATCAATCAAGGCTGGAACATGTGCAAACAATCTATTAATATTATATGAAGGTTATTATTATTGAATTAAAATGAAAATGGATGGACGAGATATTATATCATATTTTCGCATGATTGCTAGATAATTACGCAGTATTATTTAATATTTATATGAATGTCCAATATAAGTAATTCATTCACATGAAAATCTAATATATTTTGTTTCAAGCATAATTTTAAAAAACCTCACTTTTTTTACAAAACAAAAACCAAAACATAAAAAATGAATCTGACATCCTGGTTACCTGAAGATTGGGTGAATATGATTTATTTTCTCAATAACAACTTTTTTTTGATTTTCCTTTTAATTTGTTTAATTTGTTTCTTTGTAGGCTGATTTCTTTGATTCTCTTAGCACTACTGATATGTAAGTAATTGTAATAATTAGTATTGGTGGTGATTATTAAAATTATATAAAATTATATCATAATATTATTATATAAACGTAGAATCGCAGGAGCAATACCAGCATTTCTTGTAATATATACAGTTTTTCCAAGTGTAGTTTATACATTTAAACAGAGAAATAATAGAGGTAATTGGTATGTCGCACCAGAACCAGCTGATGAATCACCATCGACGAAAGCCAAATTGGTATTTTATTAATATTTAAGATCTTTAATTAATTAATGAAAAAGCAAAAATTATATAAATTATTAATAATAACAATATTATTATTATTAGTTATTATTAAACAGCTTAGCAGTAATATTCAGTATTAAATATATCGCAGAATATATTTTTAATCATCCAAAAGCTGAAACTTTTGTAACAGGAGCTTTATTAACCGTCATTGTGAGATTCTGGGATTTTATCGTTATTTACAAAAACAAATATATATATATAGAAAAAAAAATATATATACAATTATTAATTAACTTATTTCTTTTTACAAAAAAAAATTAGTTGATCACAGTAGTTATTTATCATTTTGAAAATATGGGAATTGTTAAACCTGCAATTCCACTATCAGTCTTATGGGGAACAACAACACTTACAACATTATATTATACTACATCAACCCATGATATTTCTCATGAAATTTATTTGATTTCCAGTTTATTAATGTTTATGTTGGAATGGGCTGCACCACGTACTAAAAATGATGAAGTAAGTTTATGTTATTAAGTGAATTAATCAATTAATCAATTATTTATTTATTTTCTAAATTAAATTTTTTTTTTATTCAGTCTAAATTTAGTTTATCAGCATTAACATCTAAATTATCAAATTTTAATGGTAATGATAAAAATACAAATCATATAAAATCAGATTAAATTGTAATTTTTAATAAAAATAATAAATAAAATAAAATTCTATTATCAAAATACTGCTCACATTTTTTACAACATCATCATTAAAAGATGAAGATAATTAATAAATGAGAATCTGATTGGTTAAAATAAAAAAAACCAACAATACTAACATACCAAATCAGATCAGATTGTGACAAAAAATCAAAATTAGTAGATAACAGCCTCCACTACCAGGTTGGAATACATTAGGTTTTCGTTGTTTCATCTCAATTCTGCTTTTTTGTGGCACATTTTGAATCAACTGAAATTTGTTGGCAGCCTCATCCAATAATTGTCTCAATGAAAAACTATTGATATATATTATAGTTGCTTTCTGTAAATGGTTTTGAGCATTCCTATTCTGTAAAGGTTACAAATATTTATAGATAGCATTATTAATATATATATAAATATATATATAAATTTTATTCTATTTACAATGAATCTCCATAAGTGCACCCCATTGCATTTATAAAGGGAATAATTTTATTGGTTGCACGTGACACTAATAAAAATTATTGTGTTGCAAAAAAATCGCTCCTTTTTAAAAATTAAAATGATTGGATACATTTTTTTACATGATAATTGATCTTCATTCATACCATTATACTGATTTTCTTTAGCTTTAATACTTAAACTTTGTAAATATAAAATTGGAAGCACAACATAAAGCTATTTTGCATTTTTGGATGAATGGAGTCCATTCCCCAAAAGAAATACATGAAAAAACAAACATACCCTTTGCACTATTGAGAGCAACTTGAAAAAACTAAAAGAAACTGGGAACTGTTGAACATAGAGGTGGTAATGGCCATCCGTCCAAGATTATACAAAATGTGTCATGTTCCATTGGGCAAACTATTCATCACATCACTGCCATTTCAACATGACAACTTGTTATAAAACTTCAAGCAACACAAAACTTAACAGTTTTGCATCCTGAAAAAAAATCATTACAAAAGTTCTGTGCTCATACTAAATTTCCCCTACCAGGTATGAGCTTATATCAGAGTGAAATGATGTCATTTTAGGCACTCTCCTAAAACATATGAAAAATGTCATGAAAATTTACATGATCTACATTTTTCCAGATATTTTTGGCAGGTGAGTATGTTACCTATATGATTTAAATATTTACTTAGTGAAGTTATACAAGTCACATTATTTGTATCACCAAAAGAGGTATAAATACACTTGGTTTTAGACCAAGTTAAAGAGATAATGTTCATAACAATCAATCAATTGATAACTATCATAATACTATAATAAATATATACCTATACATAAATAGTCTTTGACTGTAATTAATAAACCCAGTGTGGTTGATTCCCAGTCCTTCTAATGATTAATGGTCTGGCCAACCTTTAACTATTAGTTGGGATCCTTTAATTATTAAACATATTGCCAAGGGGACACCTTTGGAATATAAAAGATACAACAACCTATGGATCTTCTATCTAGACTTGGTGTCATAGGATAGAAGAAGTATAACCTATCCAGGCTTGGTGTTGTAATATAGGAAATCAACTATAATTTGGAAGCAAAGTAAGACCAGTTGTATGTTGATATTTAGACTTAGTGTCAATAGGTAGGATTATAGACTATAGTTCAGAGACAAAGTAAAACCAACTGTGTGCCAAACATAAGGACTATCTAATAAGTAAGTAACTCGGATTGCATGCTAGCAGTAGGTAAAAGCCTACAATTAGAGGAAACCTAGTCAGGGACAGTAGAAGCTGAGCTGAAGGTATAAAAAGGAAGAAGTTAAAGATATTTGGATGTTCTCAACTCAGGCAGATAACAAAAGAGTATCTGCTGAGAAAAGCATGATTGGGGTAATAGGAACCATTATCAGAGATTTATAGCAAAAGAAGCATGAAATTTTAGAGGATATTTGTAAAGAAAAACAATTGCATTTTGAGATTAGGAAGTTAAAGAGTATTGAAATTGTATTTGTATTATTTTAATTAGAACATTGTAATCAGACCCAGACACTTTTATTGACAACCACTTTACCAACAGGACACTTTACTGACAACCACTTTACCAACAGGACACTTTACCAACAGGACACTTTACCAACAAGACACTTTACCAACAAGACACTTTACCAACAAGACACTTTATTGACAATCAAGTAAGGTTTCTGGCCCAAACTGTTTCTCAAAGCTTGAACTATTTTGGCAATTTGGGCTTTTCAACATTTTTAATATAATAAGGGTGTGAGTTACATTCAAAATCATTATCCTTTTTTTTCATAAAAATTCAAGAAATTATGTTTAAAAGTAACACACCCTCCCAAATTTAATCAGTAACAATAAAAAAAATAATATGAACATGTAAAACAATTAATAATCAAATATAAGATTGTAGTCTTTGCCTCATGTTTATGTGTCAACTCTTTAATTGAAGCTTGATGTTTGGATATTTTAGACCATAACAAGATAGTATGTAATAAAAAAACAATGTTATGTAAAAGTGATTTAATAAACATTAAATATAAGATATAAAATATAATCTTTGTATTCATTTATAACTCCAAGTATCAATTTTTAACTTAGTGCAAAATCTAAAGATATTGTTTAATGATAGTGAAAGATAGTTTGAGAGTAAAGCATAAATATACATTTGCAGAAATTGTTGTTATGATTTAGTATAAATAAATTGGAAGAAATTGATTAACATTGTTAGCATATTATTATAAACAAAATATTGAGATTTAATGTGAGATGCAGATTTTTATCTCATTATTATTTATAATATTTATAGATGATAAAAATGTTAAAATATTATATATAAATGTTGAATATAAAAATGCTAATAAAATAATAAATAAATAATACTAAATGACAACAAAAGGCATGGTGGTAGGTCACTTCATTCAGGTTAAATTACAAGGAGGGTTTGCTTTAATTTAAATAGATAGCATATAATCATTAAAAAATTTTTTTTTGATAATAATAAAAGGTGTTTGTTCACCATATAACACTTCCTTATAATAATAAAAAAACTAATGTGAAAATTTCAATAGTCAGATGAATGAAATTTATTCATAAAATCATCTGGTATAGTTAATTCAATTTGTTTGGAATCTAGCATAGTTAATTCAATTTGTTTAGATTCTATAGTATTAATTTATAATTTAATTTAAAATATCATTAATAATAAATAATTAAGATTAAATATATAACAATAAATTAGATAATTACCATTATTATTACTAATAATTGTAACTTTATTGGAGTTTACAGGTTGAGGAAGATTTGTAAAATTCAATGATCTACTTGTATAAACAGCATCTGGATGAATAGTTGTCATAATTGCTGAATGATTAAAGGGTTTTTTATCTGCTTCTTCAAAGATTTTTTTTATTTCTTCTAATCCATCAAGCTGTTCTTCAGGATAACTAGAAATATTAGATTCAATTGCATCCTTCCAAAAAGTAGTAATTTTTAAAATTTCATCTGCTGTTGGTCTTTTTTCAGGATCAGCATCTGTGCATTTGTGTGCTAACTTAATATAACATTCTGGGGTGTTATCTGAAAAACTAGGCCTTAGGCCACCACAGATCTTAAAAGCAAGATCTCCATCATGTGGTTGATCTTTAAATGGTTGTTGATGTGTTGATAATTCTGACATTAAAATCCCAAAGCTGTATATGTCAGATTTTTGTGTATAAGGTTCCTTATTTAATATCTCTGGTGCAATATATGGCAGTACTCCAAATACATCAGTTTTACTTGATGTTTCTTGATCAGCTGGGCCTGATAACCCTAAATCTGCAATCATTGCCTGGGATAAATATTTAAAATATAAAATATTACCACTGTGAAGATCACCATGTATAAGTTTTTCTTGATGAAGTGTGCTTAAACCTGAGATAATATTATAAAGTTTTTTAATTTTATCATTCCATCCTGTATAATTTGATTTTAAATATTTTTTAAAATCTCCTTCAGCTGCATATCTCATTACAAGAACATATTCTTTTGTATTTGGATCTTGTGAAATACCATAAATATTAACAATACCCTTGTGATAAGGTCCTATAAATTTAATGTGGTTTTGAAGCTTTATGAAAATCAATAAAAAATTAATATATTATTTAAAAACCATTAATTAATTGTCAATTAATTATATCAAATTATTTACCTCCTTTAAAAA